>JASDQU010257037.1:0-13185 GCA_032191745.1 Picea mariana
ATTAAAAAGATATTTTATTTATAAATATTTAAATTAAAAAATAATATAAAATATATACTATAATAATTTTTCAATGTAAAAGGATATAAGAATTTTCTATTTAATTAATTAATAAGTTAAAAAAATAACTATAATTAAAAATAAACAATTGAAAAATATAATTATTAACTTTAAAATTATAAATGTTATTATCATAAAAATAAAAAATATTATAAATACACAAACAAATACAAATAAAATTTAAATTTAAATACAACCAATTCAATATATTCAAATTTTAAAAACTTTAAAGTTTCTTGAAAACTTTGTTTTTTAAAATATAATAAAATGATTACTATTTTTTAAAAACTCCAATTGTTTTATTCTTAATTTAAAAATATAATAAAAAGACAAATTCCCATTACAAGAGAATTACACTCAAAAGAAAACTCCTTCCATTTGTGGAGGTTAATAGATAAATTTTGTAAATGAACAAATGAATACATATAACTAAAGCTAAAAACATGGTAAATACACAATAAAATAATTGGAAAATTTAAATACTTAATTTAACATATTCAAATAYTAATGAYTTTAATTTWATTTTTTTTATTTTATTTTAAAATTAAAGCAATTCATATACCACTCCATATACAAAAGCAAACATTTCATATTCAAAAGAAAAATCAATGTATAAAAGATATCATTGTAGCTTGCATCTTAGGCTAGTGATAAGTCTAAACGAAAATCATGAAAAGCAAGGTTATTGATTTCTACTTTTCTATGTATTTTTTTATTTCTAATTTAAGCTAAACAACTGCAATAAGAAAATTATGTATGCACTCATGCACGAAGTTTGAACCTTTCAAGTTTTCAAGCCTCTCATTATTGTTGAACCCCATATTTAAGACTTTTCCACTTTTCATAATCATCCCAGAGGTAGTTCCAACATGTTCCCCACTCATGGAGTCATGGTCAGTTGATTTTTAACATAGTTGTCCCATTTGTCATCCTGTAATTAATATAAAATATTATGTTTTCATACAAGTGTCAAGTCGAATAGCTAGTTGGGTCAAATCAAAGCTCTGCCCAAAATTCATAATAGTTAATTACGTTTATCAAATCCGAAATTTGAAATTGCCATAAATGGAAAAAAAATCCAAATTCGATTTTACTAAAACAGAATAATTTCCAACGAATTTTAAATTTCAAAAATACTTTATTTTTTGGGGATGTCACAGTAATTTAGGTATTTCATCAACAAACACGTCTATGAAATCATGCAGCACAACAAAATCCTTCAAGTTGGCTTTATTTTCCTTTTCTAATAGGTTTGTTACTTGGATGGCATAAACTTGAAAACCCTTTCTCACGCATTTCTTTATTTGCATTGTTGAAATTTGTGTAATTGAGACTGGTTTTTGTATACCTTGAACTGTCCTAAACGTGTCATTTTCGTCTTTATATTTGAGTGTTTTTTTGTAACAATCTAGCACTTCTTTATGATTTTCTAACCAATCCATTCCAATAATTACATCATAAGATCCTAGCAGTAGAATGTTCATATTTGTCCTTACGTTTTGACCACCTAAGATGAACTCATAATCATAAATAAAGTCAACCACTTTCCTTTTATTTCCTATTGCTATTTGTAACAGCCACGATTTTTCGTCTCCCATTTTCTTAAGTTTATTTGACTTTACTGCACGAGGAGTGATATAACTTAATGTGGCTCTAGGATCAATTAAAATAGAGATTTGAGTGTTATTGATTTTAACTTCAATTTCCACCACAGAGGACTGGTGGTCAGCTTGTCGTTCGTCCATGGATAAATTTATCCAATGCAAACTTGTTCTCACATCTCCCACCATTGAGGCTTCCTTCAAATTGTGAACAATAGTTCTTGTTGATGAATTTAAAAAACGACAATTGCTTCTTATATAAGGTTCTCCACATTCCCAGCACTTTAATGGCTCGCAGGGGCTATCCCAAAATGTTTTTGTTCCCATATTTACTAGTTTATCGCCACCTTGTGTATTTGGATTGTTGGAGTGAAAATATTTTCTTGGAAATGTTTTTGCTACATTCAGATAAGGACTTGGATGTTATCCTTCTTCCACTGGTTCATTTGGTCTTGATTCTTATCCTTCCAAGATTTGGGAAATTCTACCGATTGTTTGTATTGGTCGTAGCACATTCAATCTTTTATAAATACTTCACTCAAGGAATTGGGGTTATTAAACTCAATTTTGTCCTTGTAATACTGTGGTAAATAGCCTAGGAACCACTCGATTTTTACTTTGTCCTCTCATATATAAGGTACAAACCTTAGTAATTCTAGGAATTTATTTATTAGATCCTTTATAGCCATTTGACCAAGTTGTAGCTCATAAAATTATTTGGTTTTTCTTTCATAGTAACTTTCATATAGGTACTGTGATGCCACAGATGCCACCCCTGCCTCGACAGAGTCTCTGCATGACCTCCGGGTCTTAAGGATCGTTCAATTTAATTCATGAGCCGAAGCAACTCTTTCAATTCCTTGCTGGAACCAAAAATTATAGATCCACATGTCCTTCGGGAAGCTCCCCTGTGCGGACAACACTAGGCGTGAGCTCCACCTTCTCCAAGCAACCATAACACTATAACCAAGGCCCAATTCCAAAGGTGCTTGTCACAACTCTCAATCTTGCGAGTTCGCGAGTTGAAACTCACGACTCTTCCTTTCCAAATTCATGAGACCCGAAATGTTGATATGGGTATGGATCCTCCCCTTGTCAGTGCCCTCTGCATGTGACTGCCGACTAGGTTAAATGCTAGCACCTCTCGCTACTCGCTGCTTTGTGAGTTTCAGTGTTGAGCTCCCGTACACTTATCTCGTGAATCTCCGAGATGTAAGAAGTCAATGGAGTGCTGACTCCTTTCCCCCTGTGACGAGTGTCCACCTGTCTATCACATGGGCCCCACCTTGTGGTTCTACCACATGTCTACACTCATGCCTCAGGTCTTGGCACTTTATGAATTTTGCAGTCGAGAAGAGGTCCTCTCAACCTTTGAACCTCCAAATGTGTGATACACACGATGAGGCTTTGATCTAATGGTCCTTCATAACCTGGATCCTACGGTTGTCTCTGCTCCTCACGACTTTGTCACTCATGACTTGGAGCACTCAACTCCTGGGGTCTCACCTTGCGAACCTATGAGTTCACGAGATCCGAATCCTAGACCCCTTCAACACTTTGCCAATCCCTCGATCGTTGCCACCTATCCTCCTCATATGGGTGGTCCTGATCCCTTCGCAACTTCACCACAGGCGAAATCGAAGGAATTCCCTTTTTGACCTTCAATGTCCAAATCCCTGATAGAGAGGATCTCGTGACACATGTCCTCCCATAAACGGATGACTCAAATCCCCTTTTAGTATTTCAGGACTTATAATGTCAAGTTCCCAGACTTTCATCCTCCAGATTCCCGAACTTTCAAACATTGAAATCCTAATATTGACACTCCTTCAAGACTTTCACTCTTCTTATGAGGGTTTAAACCTTGAGATCCTAGACACAAATCCACAGTCTAGATCTTTTTGGCTGATCTGATGGAAGGTGTTGCTCCTTCTAAGCTTTGGCGCTTTTCTTTCAACACTTGGAAGAATTCCAAATGTAAAAGGCCTTGACCTTTTTTCTCCTTTTCCTATGAGCTTTGTGACTGGAGTCTCACCTGCACATATAAAAATGTTGCTCCTACTAAGCTTTTCTCCCGAATCCTCAAAGGATTCTGACTTACACACTCCCACAAAGTCTTCACACACACAAAGGTGCAATCCGTTTTGAGCTTTCCCTGTAACTTAGAGCCCTAAGGAACTTGATCCTTTTTCCCTTTCTCCAGCAGATGGAGAATTTGGATGCCCTCCTAGATATCCTTCAATCAAGGAACCTCTTGTTGAGTGTTCAGGGTGTTCGGTAACCCTACAAAGATACTTCAGTGGATTCTTCTTCCAATTCCAGAACTCAAAAGAGTTCTCTTCCTGTGCCTATCTACACACTAACTCAATTCCCTTCTGGCATAGTTGTCTAGAATCCTCAGTGACTCTGACTTCTTATGAATTCACAGCAAATTTCTTCTTCTATTCCCTCCTTGCACCTACTCAATGCCCACTTGGAAGAGCTTTACAGAACTCCTCAAAGCTTATGTCTGCAACTACGTCTGGCCTACTCAGCCTTTCCTTCTGAGGTGTTCAGCAACCTCACAGCTCTTCTCCTTGAGTTGGTGATTTCAGCTCATGTGCCTACCTGGCACGTCTTTGTCTAAATTTGGAGAGTTTAGAAGTGCTTCAGTGCACTTCTATTCAGAGACCATAGTACTTTGTCGTGCCCTCCTGGCATGAAACCAAAAAGAACCTCTCAAGCCTGAAAATGAAACAACTCCCTGCAAATGCAAACCTACGGTATACATCTATAGCATAAATAGAACACACACAGACATTCACTCAACACAAGAATACATGCAGGAAAAGATTCTTCTTTGTATTAAATGGAAAATGCCTATTTTTACAAGCTGTTCCTGAGCACAAACTTTAATAGAGTCTTGGCTCCTTCTCTATGCACACTCACTCTCTCATGTGCATACTCTCTTTTTCAAAAATGAGATACAATTATCTTTTTACATGAGGTGGCTCTTAGAGCTCTTCCCTCCAACCTCACCTACCTTATTCAATGGCATTGAATGGGTTGTCTAGTCCATAAATCAGATCTAGATCTCATCCTTCAACATTTAAGTCCTACCTACTTCTACGCCTATGCAAAGCATGGCCTCATGGCTCAAAAACCTAAAACATTTAATTACATTAAATTTCAAAATTGAAAACGAGGGTTGCACCTCTCTTCAGCACGTGATTTGAAACCACTGATGTGGCTGGCTGGCTGGATGGCTGACGTGGAGAGACGCTCCTGCATCATACTCCTCAGCTACAAAATTCATGAGCTCCTACTCATGAGATTCCACTCTTAGCTCTAGAAATGCTCCTAGATCCCAAACAAATCTTTGGAGCTGTTCATCTTCTCCATCTCTCTGTTGTTGTTCCTTCTGTTGTGCTGTTGGTGCTACTTTTCTACCCAAATCCTCCTTGCTATCAGTATCTACTGACTCTACCATTAGCCTCCTGATCTTTGTGATCACCTCGTCCAGCTACTCCATTGGCTGGCTCTGTTCATGCGGTCTCCTCAGTTGCATAAATTTTCTACAGATAGAAAGATCATAATGATCTCCCATGCCATCTCCTTTATCTTCTATGGAATTAAGTGTCCACTCTATTGCATACTTCAGCTCTATAGTCTCTTCTTGATTGAACTGCTCACGATAGTCACCTGCTGGCTCCAGATTGTTCAGCCAATCCTCTAGCATCTCCGGCTCCATCTCTGATGGAGTGAGCAATATAACTTCCTTCTCTTCAGCTTCTTTTGCTGTCAGCTTCAGTGATGCAGCTTCCTCATCTTCCTGGCTAAAAGTATTGATCCATTCCTTGGAATGATCATTCTCTTCTTCTTGGGCAGCCTCAGATATCTACTCCAATTATTGTATGATAGTCTCATCTAGCTGTCCTACTTCTGTTGTTGCTGCCTCAACATCCGCAACGTAGATTTTTGCCTCCTCTAGGCTAAGTGGTAAGAATATTTCGATTCCCCCAATCATTAGAAGGCTCATTTGATCCTCCTCTTCTGTCATCTCCTCAGGCTGATTCAAACTCACCTCTAAGTTTATGAGACCCTCAAATAGTCTCATCTACTCATCCCTGCCCACCTGGCAAATTGGGATTTTCCTGCTGCCCTCCTGGCAGTCTATGGGATCAACTGATCCCATCTTTGTTCCCTTACCCACATGGAAAATTGGAAACTCTCTGCCTCCCTCCTGGCAGTCCATGAGATCCTGTAGTGACCTCATATCATTTCCCCCCTAGAAATGTGAAATTCCCTAGCTGTCCTTATGATAGTCTATGAGATCCCACAGTGATCTCAACTCTTTTCCCACCTAGAAATTGGGAATTTCTTCTCTTCCCTCCTGGTAGTGCTTGAGATCTTCAATTGATCCCATTTTATCCTCTGCATCACTGAGATTTCTCCCAATCTTTGGTTCACATATCTGAGCCCTCTCTTCTAGTCTGTTGAGGTTTTTAGCATGCCTCAACCACCCTCTTAACAACCTATGTTGTCTTTTAGCTATCAACTGCTTGACTGGCCATTTTACCCTTGTCTTCATGGGCCATTCATATACTCATCTTGACCTGGTATTCTGCTGCATCCGAAATGCAAGATTTTCCATTTCTTCCCTTATATCAATGAGCCCTTCATCTATTTCATATCTGCTCATCAGCTTTGGGTTCTTCTTTCCACCGTATATACAACCTTCAATAGCCATATCGTTGTCCCTGTCTGCTCTCCTAGAAAACCTGTTTCTCACCTGTAAGCAATCACCACACAGTCTCCAACACTCTGTCTTCTTTTGCCTTCTTCTTCTCTTCCTGAAATCTACAGACAGAGTTCTAGCTCTGATACCACTTGATGTGTATCTGAGTTCTCCTTCACCTCCAACTTCTCTTGCGTGAAATATATAGATAAGATTCAAGCTTTGATACCACTTGACACCACAGATGTCGCCTCTACCTCAATAGAGTCTTTGCATGACCTCTTAGTCTTAAGGATCGTTTAGTTTAATTCATGAGACGAAGTGACTCTTTCGATTCCTTGCTGAAACCAAAAATTATTGATCCACAGGTCCTTCGGGAAGATCCCCTATGCGAATAGCACTAGGCGTGAGCTCCACCTTCTCCAAGTGACCACAACACTATAACCAAGGCCCAATTCCAAAGGCACTTGTCACAACTCTCAATCTCACGAGTTCACAAGTTGAAACTCCCAACTCTTCCTTTCCAAATTCACGATACCAGAAATGCCAATATGGGTATGGATCCTCCCCTTGTCAGCGCCCTCCATGCATGACCATCAACTAGGCTTAATGCTAGCACCTCTCACTACTCGTCACTTTGCGAGTTTCAGCACCGATCTCCCGTGCTCTTATCCTACAAATATTTGAGATGTGAGAAGTCAATGAAGCGTTGACTCCTTTCCCCCTACAGTGCATGTCCACCTGTCTATCACACGTGCCCCACCTTGTGGTTCTACCATGTGTCTACACTTGTTCCTTGAATCTTGGCACTTCATGACTTCTACAATCGAGAAGAGGTCCTCTTAACCTCTAAACCTCCAAATGCATGATACGCGCTATAAGGCTTTGATCCAATGTTCCTCCATGACCTGGATCCTACGGCTGTCTCCTCTCCTTTTGACTTCACCACTTGTGACTTAGAGCACTCAAATCCTAGGCTCTCACCTTGCAAACCTCCGATTTCATGAGATCTGAATCCTAGACCACTTTGACACTTCACTGATCCCTCGATTGCTACCAATTGTCCTCCTCAGATGGACTGTCCTGATCCCTTCATGACTTCGCCACTCGCAAAGTCGAAGGACTTCCCTTTTTGACCTCTGATGTCTAAATCCTCGATAGAGATGATCTAGTGACACGTTTGCTCCCACAGATGGATGGCTCAGATCCCCTTTTTCTATTTCAGGACTTCTGATGTCGAGTGCTCGGACTTTCGTCCTCTGGACTCCCAAACTTTCGAACACCGAAATCCTAATATCGACACTCCTTTGGGACTTTTGCTCTACTTACGAGGGTTTAAACCTAAAGATCCTGGACATGAATCCATGGTCGAGATCTTTTAGGCTGATCTGGTGGCAGCTGTTGCTCCTTTTGAGCTTTGGCTCTTTTCTTCCAACACTTGGAAAAATTCGAAATGTAAAAGGCCTTGACCTTTGTATTCCTTTGCCTACGAGCTCTGCGACTTGAGTCTCGCCTGTGAGTATAAATTTTTTTCTCTTCCTAAGCTTTGGTCCTAAATCCTCAAAGGATTCTAACTTCTATGCTCCTACAGAGTCTTCATGCACACAAAGATGTTATCCCTTATGAGCTTTTCCTATAACTCAGAGCCTTAAGGAACTCAATCATTTTTCCCTTTCTCCAGTAGATGGAGAATTCAGATGCCCTCCTGGCTATCCTTCACTCAAGCAACCTCTTGCTGAGTGTTCAAGGTGTTCAGTAACCCTGTGAAGATCCTTCAGTGGATTCTTCTTCCAATTCTAGGACTCAAAATAGTTCCCTTCCTGTGCCTATCTGCACACTAACTCAATTCCCTCCCAGCAGAGTTGTCTATAATCCTCAGGAATTATAACTTCTTATGAACTCACAACAAAGGTCTTCTTTTGTTCCCTCCTTGCACCTGCTCAATGCCCACTTGGCAGAGATTTACAAAACTCCTCAGAGCTTCTATCTACAACTGTGTCTCACCTACAAAGCCCTGCCTTCTAAGGTGTTCAACAACCTCACAGGTCTTCTCCTTGAGTTGGTGATTTAAGCTCCAGTGCCTGCCTATCATGTCTTTTTATGAATCCATAGAGTTTAGAAGTGCTTTAGTGCACCAGTATTTAGAGACCGCAGTACTCTGTCACGCCCTCCTGGCATGAAACCACAAAGAACCTCTCAAGCCTAAAAATTAAACAACTCCCTGCAAATGCAAACCTACAGCATACATCTACAACATAAATAGAACACACACAAACATTCACTCAACATAGGAATACATGCAGTACAAATTGCTTCTTTGTATTAAATGGAAAATGCTTGTTTTTACAAGGTGTTCCTGAGCATAGAATTTAATAGAGTCTCGGCTCCTTCTCTATCAACATTCTCTCTCTCTTATGCATACTCTCTTTTTCAAAAATGAGATACAATGATCTTTCTACATGAGGTGGATCTTAGAGCTCTTCCCTCCAACCTCACCTACCCTATTCAATGGCATTGAATGGGCTGTCTAGTCCACATATTGGATCTAGATCTCAACCTTCAACATTTAAGGCCTACCTACTTCTAGGCTTGTGCAAAGCATGACCTCATGGCTAAAAAACCTAAAACATTTAATCACGTTCAATTTCAAAATTTAAAACGAGGGTTGTGCCTCTCTTCAGCATGCGATTTGAAACTATTGACGTGGCTAGCTAGTTGGATGGCTGATGTGGAGAGATGCTCCTGCATCATACTGTTTCTTGAAATATTTCTGAAATTCTGACCATTCCATCTATTTCTCCTTAAGGCCCTTAGCGAATTTCAGATCTTTCCACCAAATCCTGGATTTTCCTTTCAGGTTATATATAGCCATTCTGACCTTCATGTTGTTGGAATAGTTGTAGATCTGGAAACACTTCGTGATCTATAATAACCATGCCTCAACTTCCTCCCCTATTCTATATTCCCCATCAAAGGTAGTAGGTTTGATTTTCTTAAATTCTCCCTCAAGGTGATCTACCTGTTTCCTTTTTCTGTCTAGTTTTGTTTTATCTTTAGCTGAAGGTGTACCTTCAGATGAGCTGTCCCCTTTTTATTATTTAGGAAAAAAATTATTGGAGGCCCTTCTACTGACCTATCCTTCATGGTTCTCATCCTTTGGGATTTTTTTTGTCGCAACACTACGTAGTAGGACTTTATTTATTTCATGTTGCTCTGTTGTACCTTCTTCATTTTCTCTTTGTCTGCTTTGAAAACTTGCAACTCAACAATGGGATTCCTCATCATTTCCATAAATTCAGTGGGTGAGCTCTCCTCACTATTCCACCTCGAATCTTCAGGCGGTTTTTGTTTAGGATTCCCCTCAAGTCTGATTTCTACGTCATCCTAGGCTGCCATGATTAACACAAAACATAAAAGAGTTTTCTGTTTGTAACAGTAATGGTTTGTATTTTTTTTTTTTTTTTTACATAAACATAGATACGTGGTAAGTAATTAATTTGTCCCTGTTCAAGGTCCAAGTAGTGTAACCTTTGCTCTTATACCATATGTAATGTACCTCAATTTCGTCCTAAAAAAAAAATCTTCTAAGGGACATTAACCTTCAATTCCTTAAAAACATACTCATAATAAAAGAAATAACTTTTTATTTCCTTTTTTAAACTATGATGGTTTACTTAAGTTATGAATGTCAACGATGACATTACTACCCATGCTGACACCCAGTGCACATAGTTTTTTTCTAAAATGACAGACACCACAATCTAGCATTTTTCTTTCAATTTTGAAGTCATGCTAGCATTTATATGTTGGTATAAGTTTATACTTGGTATTAACCTGGAATTAAAATAGGCATAGGAATTAGGGTCCTATCCTCTCCTCTAAAACAAATCTCCATACCTGTGTGCAAGGTTAAATTCCAAGACTATACGAAAAAGACTTATACATAACGTATTGGGGTTGGGATTATATACTTTGGTGATATGTTGGTTTAAGATAAGGTTTTGGCTCTTTTATCCATGACCAAAGTCATCGACAGGCATTCTCGGTATAATTTTTAGTTGGGTAATATATTTTCGTTTGACACATGGTATAACAGTTTTTATGGTTAGAAGGGAAACCCTATGCTAACAATTCGTTAACTCTACCAAATCTGAGTGACGTCTAACCAGATTAGGTGCTAAACTTGATTGATAGTGGTTAGGGTTTAAAGATTTCAAAATCGTAGGATTTCAAGGAAACCACCCTTCACTTTTGTAATTCATTAAGTGTGATAGTATGGTTTATGACAGTCGATATTTAAACCTCTGACTCGACACTCAATCAAGGTAGGTGAGAAAAAAGGCCATCCTTGTACCTTTGTCCAACCCAAATGCGCCAAGTCAGTTCCATCACATAGCATGCACCTCCCATTGTACCATCAACACTCATCATGCGTGGGGTGAGAGCTTTAGGGTTACAGTAGTTACACCTTTCTCATTTTTGTTAAACTATTCCAAATTTGGATCTGTTTTTCTCATTGCTTTCTTGGGGTGGGGAGAATGGAGGCTTGGAGCTCCTCCCTAGACTGTTCTTATTAATGGTAAGTGGTTCCTCTAATTTTATACATTAGACTCAAGATCTTGGGAATTTTGTTCTTTGTGTTTCATTTCCAAAGAATTCATAGAGGTAGCATTCAATTTGTATGTTGTTTACAATTAGGGTTAGTTTTCTCTTACATTCGGTTAATTCTTTCTGCACCATTACTGGGTGTTGAGTCTCCTCGTGACTTTACCAGGACTATAGCCCAAAATTTTGTTGGTAGGTTAGGGATTCACGCGGTGACTACCTATTAGCAATTATTTAGGATATAGAATCTCATTTGGTAAGTTTTGAATAATGTTTTCCTACCCTTGTTGGGTACCTGGTATTGGGTTTTTATTTGGGTTCTCGATTTCCCAACTACTAGACGAATTCTTATGACTGTAACTTATTATTTGAATGTTTTTCTGAAGTTTCATTCAGCATAGTCATAAATAAAAATGCTCTATATCCCAAGTTGTATATTTAAAAATTTGGGTCATCCTTTTGTGCCAATATTCTTAAAGTTTGAGTGTATAATAAAGGTCATACGAGTCTGGTGATTTGGCACGGAGTTGACCCTTTGTTTATTTTTATTTAAATAAATCTTTCTCAGACGATATTATATACACTTTTGATGGTTTTAGCTGACCTTTGGCTTCCAATTTCAATGCTCGGAATTAGAATAATTACTTGGTCCATTCTCGTTATGCGAATCATGTACTTCACTGTAATCATCATTTATATATTCTTTCTTGCAATGTTTTTTGATTTACTTAATCTGGTTCTTCTCACTAATGATGGGACCCTGTGATTGTGAAGGTACCCAACAGAGAGTCTTGGGCTTCTCCTCCGCTTTTGGTCTGAGAGGTTACTGAGCTTATCGCAATAGAGAAGGATATCAGATCCCTCAATTAAAAGTTAAGTACAACTCTGCAAATCCTTTCCTGTTACTAATCGTTTTATTATCAGGGATGATTTTAAGGATTGAAATTTATTTTAAAATGTAGAAACATTGGCGAATCTTACTATTCCTTCATATGACAACTATAAATGTTTGGCGATATTTTTGTAAAAATATTCAAATTTCTAAGTATTTTATATAATTTGTGTAAATGTTTGGTGATTTTTAAGGTAAAATGATTTTATCCTATAGAATTTGGGTGAAACATTTTTGGAATAGCAAATATTTTTTTGGGAAAAACCATGGAAAATTATCCCATGAGAGAAATTTAGCCCCTAAAATCATCCCTGTTTATTATATTCGTCTTATCTCCATTGAAAAATTATTAAAGGTATTTTGTGCAATCTTGTGCGGGGGTTTCAGTCACAAAATAATTTTCGATGCCAACCTCTGCCACCTTCATAAGAGGTATTCAGGTTCCACCTCAACCCTTTCAAGAAGGGTCCTAGGTGGCTAATGGTTGAAAAGATTTAAATTAAAGAGTCATCTATGTGGGTGAAGATTTGTTGCTTAAAGATAAATTATTTTTTACCTATGTTACTTGCCTTCATGGCTAAGTAAGAGAGTCAAACCTTAAAATTGTATATTTTTCCGAATGATTATATCGAACTTTACTATGTCATTATTCAAAATAGGATTGGAATGTAAATACAAATAGATTTTTTTTGCATAACAGAACTCTTCTTCAACATTCTATGATAAATAATATTGTGAATAATACATATTGTTCTTCATTCTTGTGTCTTTAATTTCGACCTTTATCAAAGTAGATCCTAGGAATAACGAATAAAAAGGCTCTGGATGTATTAATTCTTTTGTTTACTGTTGTAACATTTTATTCCATAAATGTAAAAAGTTAGTCTGAATCATTCATTTCCCTTCCGATCTGTAATCAAGGTTTTTTCAAGATGTCGTGACTATATGAAACTATTTGTTTTCCCTGCCATAGTCAGTGTTGGTTGGATCTAAGCAATATATGTTTAAAAGTTTTGAGTCTATCACTGTATACAGTTATAGGTGTGACTCTATAAATATATCCAGGTATATTTCTTTATATATATACAGCCATTCTTTTGATACTTTATTTTGTATAGTTCATTCTACATAACTATTAAAAAGTTTACATATTAATTATATAATATGTGTACAAAAATCTTGTAATTATGTATTTCCATTTCTATATTGACTACGGTATCGATTTTCGAATATAAATGCATATATTTCATAACTATACTCATATAGCTATATATACTTCATGAATTCCTATCATAGTAGGGTTTCGTCCA
>JASDQU010257043.1:2531-14329 GCA_032191745.1 Picea mariana
AATGATTTTAGGATGGAGGCCAATAGTCTAGAGTCCTCCACCACCCTATAAACATTGTGTTTGACCACTTCCCAATAGGATTTGAAGAATTCCACTTTGAAACCATGGCCTGGGGATTTCCTGTTGGGCATCTCTTGGATTACTTGATCAATTTCCTCCTTAGCTATGGTCTTTTTTAGGTTGTTATTCTGTTCCTCGGTGGATAGTCAGGGGATGTGTTGCATAATCCTATGGATGGCCTCCATTGGGTCTTTTTTGGGTTCCTGGGCTATCCCATGGAAGTGGCTTACCAGGGCATTCTCAATCTCCTTGTGGGATTCTGGCTTTTCAGGATTTTGTTGTGGGCTCTTCTGGCAATGGTTGTTTTATGAAAGAGACCTGGGGTTCCTCTCTCCTTCCTTTAGCCATCTGATTTAGGACTTTTGGCGCCATAGAATTTCATCCTGCTAGCATATACCTTCCCATTCCTAGGTAATTTGGATATCTTCCTTTTTTAGGCCCTCTGTGTAGCCCTCCGCTATGAAAACTTCCTAGAGTCTTCTCATTCTACCTTCAATATTTTTCTTCTCTTGGTTTATGTTGCCAAAAATTTCCTTGTTCCACTCTCTAATCTTATATTTGATGTACTTTAGATTCTTCTAGAGTTTGAACATTTGTGTACCTTTCTTTAGTTGTTCCTCCCACCACCACTGGTTGATGTTATCCTTGAAGGTGGGGTGTTTGTTATAACACTAATTTTCACCAAGCATGCTTACCTGGAATCAGGCCATCCCATATTCCTTCTTTTCCAAGCCACTACTAAACAAATCTTCTAAAAAATCCATTTTTTAAGGCCCACGCACCCTGCTCCACTACAACGCGCGTGTATCTACAGTGTCCATGCTAGCTGACCCACTACAACCCACGTGGACCTTCAAAAGAACAAAAAAAGGAAAGTTGCTGACAAAACACACAACTTTGGGTATTCTTTTGGCCATGCATGGCCGATCATTCGACCAAATACCTAGGTCCTTCTAGCCTATAAAAGAATGGGTAGGGTTCCCATTTGAAAGGAGGAAAATCATAGTAAATAAAATATACCCGATTGAGCATTCCCTTTGTCCCAATATTTAGCCATCCTTGTGTAAAGAGAAGTATAGAGAAAAGCAGTTGGAAGATAATAGAAGAAGAGCCCAAGACTAGGATCGAGGAGCAGTAGCCAACTTTATCATTGTAAGGTATCATTTTAAAGTTAATAAAAGAATTGCTTTTCCTATCCCGCCACATGAGATTGTCATTATTTGAATATTGTTTGCACCATTGATTAAATATATAACCCATTAGTTCATAGATCAAATGCATGTGGAGTTCTTTGCTCATCTTTTTTAAATGCAGGTCAGCATTGGGAGGAGATTTGAAGTCAAAGAATGACCAAGCGCGAAAAGGGATCGACTTCAAACACAAAAAATAAGGTACGTCAACTTGATCCCTTGAGCCTTGTATTTACATATGAGTAATGGGGGTTTAGGCATGGGATGATGGTAAAAAGTAAGAATCTTTAGGTCATTTCTGCATGCATGATAAAACCCTTAGTGCTAGTTTTAGGAGGGATTTCCCACCCACAACAAAATTGGCAACCATACTGGGGATCTCTCGAGTTTTCTAGGGATACTTTTTGGTAGTTTTAAATTGGTTTCATCATCTTTTTTCTGAGTTTTTAAATGAGTCTGAGACAATAGGGATTCTGGTCTTCCATACCAGTACTCCCTACTTTCTTTGCTTGGATGCATTTTCTTTTCGGGAAGTCATAGAGGTACATGCAGCCTGTATAAGGCTTGCATGTGTGTACAAACACCCTACCTTCACACAAACCACGTGCATACACCTGCTGATGAAGTGCTAGGTGCGTGTTTGAGAACACAAAAAATCCTCCTCAAGAAGAGGCAGTCATCCTCTCCCCTGTAGAAGTGATCCTTCTCAGGGATCTTCTGGGTCCTTCTAGGTCTTTGATCGAACATTCCATAGTCAGGTAAAAACCTCAGATCAGATTTTTCCTTGCATCTTTTTCTGTCAAAGTAAGTTTTTGTGTCTTCAAGGGATTCTAGTTCTCAGTACCAGTACTCCCTTCATTAGCTTAGCCGCTTGTATTGATTCTTTTGAGGAGAAATAGAGGCACACACAGCCCGTAGTGGGCCTACACGTGTGCATATGCATCCTGTCTTTGGGCAGCCCACATGCATACGTTGGCTATTGAAGTGACAGTCATGTTTCTGTCTAAAATTTTTTGAGGAGGCAATCATCCTCTTCCCTGTAAATTTTTTACTTCCTAGAGTTTTCTTGTTTCTTTATGGTCTCTTTCATAAGCAGTTTTAGTTTAGGTTGTATTCCAGCATAGCTTGCTTTTTCATTTAAAAGATTTTTTGTGTTTCCTAGATTTTTAAACTTATTTTTAGCTTGAAATTTTAAGAAAAGTGAGTTGCATTTTGAAAAAAATTCCCCCTCATGGCTGTGGGGGGGGGCATGAATCATGCATTCATCAGTTTCTTTTAGAATCTTTTGTTATTTCTTCTTTGATTGGAAGAAAATATACAAAAAAAAAAACTTAGTTTGTTAGATCTCTTTCTTTCCTGGCATTTTCTTTGCATTGTTATTTGAAAAAGAAAAATAAATTAGCATAGCATTGTGCTTTCCTCTAATTTTAAAAGCATTTCAAAAAGAAAAAAAATAAGAAATATAATCATTCTTTGCTAGTGTTCATATAAGTTTCATCATTTTTCTCAAGAATCTTAACAACATCAGTTGCACTCCATACCCTTTTTGAGTAAATCAAGCCAGTAAAAATAACACTAATTAAAATTTGCTAGACTAGATTAGGCTAGAGCCTTGATTTAGGTTGGAGAGGAAACTCTTCAAGGCTTCAAAACATACATAAGAGTCTATGCTCGAGAGTGTTAAAAGTCCAGTATCGTGGAAGTTATCTGGTACCCCCCTCTAACACAGGGGCTAAACGTGAGGTCGTGTGTGGAAAGGTAGCGGAGATAAACCCTCCAAAGCCGGACCAAGCATGGTGGGGAACGCATATAGAGGACTTGTCTTGGGATTCCATTGATCGCATTTTCCATGGAGCTTCATGGGTATCGAATCTATTCAAGGTCCTCAGTTGTCTTCCAAAACACTTGATTTCGA
This sequence comes from Picea mariana, assembly GCA_032191745.1. Lineage (NCBI taxonomy): Eukaryota > Viridiplantae > Streptophyta > Pinopsida > Pinales > Pinaceae > Picea > Picea mariana. The sequence goes on from JASDQU010257043.1 coordinate 5,697, forward strand.
TACCCTTGATAGGTTTCGGGCTTGATACCCTACTCATTGCGGTCCACCTGACTGTCAACTGTACCTGCCTGGTGATTGTTCACGAGCTGGAAACCTAGTTGCCTTTATTTTAGGGACTTACACAGGTGACCGTGGGGGTATATCATAGTACCTAGGGTAGACATCGGGCCATGCTTTACAGAGCATACCCGGAGGATGATTCTGTATTCAAGTTGCACTTGCACCGGTAAGTTTCTCTAGTGCTGGTTGGTGTAATTGTTCCTCCAACTAGTTAGTTGTTTGCTTGATTTGCCTTTAGGAACTTATAGTGTGTTCTCTATGATCCTTAGTTTTCCATAGTGAGTTAGTCAGTTGTGGCTTTGGGTCTCTGACCTAGGGTGGTATACCACCCACTCCGCCGGTTGAGAGGACTTTTCAGTCTTCCGCTTAGAAATGTGGAGTCGCCTCTTTATAAGCATTGTTTTGATAACAATGGTTCTTTAGAGTTAGTGTGTGAGACTTTTACGGATTTGAACGATCTCGCAAGGTGAGAACCTCTACATAAGATCTTCATGGCTAAAGTTCCTGACGATACCAACCAAGGAAACCCTTCACAAGGGGATTCTTGTGCTTTTCCTTTCTTCGGAAACATTGGCGTCCCTTTGATGGCCACTTTGTACATTCCTGGGTTGAATGTGGGACTACCGGCTTGGTTGGGTACCATTCCAAATGTCCCGAATTCTCTTGATGCTTCTCAGTTAAGCACCTTAAGTCATGGGCACCATGTTGATGTTTCTTTATCAGCAAAGTCTTCTCCTCCTCCTTCTCCCACCTCTGGTGAAAGTACAGTTACTAGTAACCGGAAGTCTAAATGAAATAGAAAGAGGAAGAATAGGAAGCATAAATCAGCAACCTCTGCGAGTTATGTTGGAGATAGGTCAAAAAACTCTGCAAGTCATGTTGAAGACTAGCACCCAACCTCTGCAAGTTATGCTGGGGGAAATCACTCACCCTATACAAGTCATGCTGGGGGAAAAAGTCCAATCCTTGTTAGTCATACTAGCAGTAGGTCTATAGCCTCTGCGAGTCATGTTATCGATCCATCACCAACCTCTGCAAGTCATGTTGGAGATGTGCAACTAGCCACTGCCAGTCATGCTGGTGACATTTATTCTATTCAGAAACCTAAACGGATAGGACGTAAGCCTAAGTTTTCTTGTAAGCCTTGCAAGGGAGATCACCTTACTCATTTATGCCCTGGCATTCCAGAGGTACAAATATTGTGGTCCTTGTCTGCAAGCTCTTCTGATTATGAGTCTGTTGAGGTTTCCTCACAGTATACTCAACCATTGGTTGAAAAAGTGGTCATGTTGATGCAGTCATCGGCTGATCCCACTCCTATTTTCAGGGGTGAGGTGCCTTTAGACCTTGTAGTCTCTCATCCTATTCAACCATTGATTGAGAAAGTGATCATGTTGATGTAGTCATCAGCTGATCCCACTCCTCTTTTGAGGGGTGAGGTGACTTTAGACCATGTAGTCTCTCAGAATATTTAGCCATTGGCTAAGAAAGTGGTCATACCGATGCAATCATCAGTTGATCCCACTCCTCTTTTGGGGGGTGAGGTGCTTTTAGACCATGTAGTCTTGTAGCCTACTCATCCATTGGTTGTGAAAGTGGTCATGCTGATGCAGTCATCGACTGATCCCACTCCTCTTTTGGGGGGTGAGGTGTCGTTAGACCATGTAGTCCCACAACCTATTCAACCATTGGTTGCAAAAGTGGTCATGCCGATGCAGTCATTGGATGATCCCACTGTTCTTTTGGGGAGTGATGTGTCTACCGACTATCTTTTTAGCATTTCTAGTTAAATATTTTCAGAACAAAGGGGCATTCCGCTCATTCCAAGCACACCCCCTCCAAGCCCTAGGATGGTTTCCTTTGATTGGAATGAAATTATTGAGCCTCATCTTCCTTATGTCGCACCTTTTCAAATAAGGGTTGAAGTTAATTCAACAAACATTTATTGATGTTTTATGGATGAGGGATCCTTTGGAAGTATTTTATCCTCCTCGGTTTGGAAAGTCTTGGGATCTCCCAAGCTTGTGTCTTCTTCGCATGAGCTATTGGATTTTGACAAACATCCTAGTGAAAATTTCAGGATTCTTCCTCAGTTGCCTATCTCATTAGGTGGGAAGATTGTCCCTGTTGATGCTATAGTGGTGCAAGGCTCGTTATATTTCAATATGCTTCTCGGGCGTGATTATGTATATTGTATGAATGTTATAGTGTCTACGCTCTTCCGGGTGATGAATTTCCCTCACAATGGAAGTATTGTCACTATCGACCAACTGGCATCTGATAATCACCATCCTAATTCGGCATTATTTTAGGCTACCCCTTTATATGTTCCTAGCATTCGTGTAGACTCTACCCTGCCATAGGTTAATTATGTGGCATCTTATCCTCGGTGTTCAATTTCTTATGAGCAGGAACTGATGCAATGATGTGTTCCCTCTCGAGACTTGGTCTCAATAATTGATCCATTAGTTTATCCAATGGGGGCATGGGAAGCCTTGCTTCCCTCTCTTGGTCCAAGTGGGATTGAGTATCCTTTTGAGTCTAATCTCATTGTTTGTAGATCCTCAATCCCTCGTGCTCATGATTCTTCGCTGATAGACTCTGCCAGTCCTGGCCAGAACTTCCATCATCATATGGAGTATGGTCATTTTACTTCAACCTTTGCGACTGTTGACCCTCGCTTGCGTGATTTCTCAGATTTTGAATTTCCTTTAGATGAGGCTATCCTTGAGGCCATGACTACGGTTTCTATACCGCAGGAGGAATTACACCATGGTTTGTGTTTTCTTCCCTTTTGAGAGACTTTCCAAGTTGACTATCAAAGAGACTCTTGGTCCGAGCCAAACAATGGGCTCTACTTGAACTAGTTTCATACATGATTTATAGCCCCCACGAGTCTTCTTTTAAGCCCTTTTTCAGACCCTATAAAAATGAAAATATTGTCGAGTGATCTTGTTGACCTTCATGCTTGTTAAAATGAAATTTGAAGGCACGTCTATCCGACGGTAGTTTACCCCTTTTTTAGTTCGGATGGTCAACTGTACGAACAAAGGTATACTCTAGAGGCCTCGGTTCTCTAGAAGAGTATTCTCAAATATAATTTTAACCCTTTTTCAGGTCTAAGAGACTATATTTACGAAAAAGAAACCCCCACAAAGTCCATAGTTAAGCTCTTTTTAGACTTCCTAAAATTGAAAAGATCGTCGAGTGACCTTGTTCTTTCACACTCATTAAATTGGTCTAGAAGAACATTACTAATGGAGTCCATAGTTAAGCTTTTTTTAGACTCCTTAAAAATGAAAAAATTGTCGTGTGATCTTGTATTTATCACACTCGTTAAAGTGGTTTTGAATAGATGTCTTTTCGATGCTAATTTACCCCTTTTTAGAACCGACTAGACTACCTTCGAAAAAGGTACCATAGTGGAGTCTCCTTTTACATTTTTTCAGACTCTCTAAATATGAAAACCATCGAGTTTACCTTCTCCGGGCTCGTTAAAATTACATCAAAGGACGTTACCATTGTGTGTTTTGTTAATTGCATTTGAATACCTATGTCTTTGGCCTAATGTCGGCTCCATGTTACTCTCAACTGAAGCATATGAAGCATGCCTTATACGCAAGACTTGTATCACTTTGCCTCTGCGTCTTGACACCTTTGGCCCTTGGAGGATTTTTCCCAGATGTCCTTTTCCTGCATATGTCCCTTTGCCCTGAGAATCCATGTGTTTTGTGCGCTTGGAACAGATATGTTTGTGACACTCGATCCTCCTTTGTAACATAGAATTCTTTTATTCTTTTTCAAGCTTTCCAACATTATTGAAAAAGACAAAAAAATCAAATATACCCCAAAAAGAGGAAAGGAAAAGTATTTTCTTTTTATTGGCAACACAATGAGTCTTCCTTGGACAAAGTACATCCTTTCATTTTTTCTTCAAGATCTGGGATTTAATATGACCTTAGGAAGTTGTTCTCGCTACATAGAGTTGTGTCCTCCTCCATTTGGTTATTCTTTCAAACATATGGAGTGTTTGCGTTGCCTACTGCCTCGTGAACTTATGTCAATGCCATGCTACCTGAGTCTCATAATTTGTTGTGATATTTTCCAAGGGAATTTTTTACCAAGCCTGAGTCGACCCCTCTGTAGTTTGTCTCTTGCTCTCATGCCCAACCATCCCGAAAGTCCAATCAAATCTTTGTTTGAAATTAATGAAGCCTTCAATTTGATCATCGAGATTCTCTAGTCCATGACTGACGAGCCATTGAAGACCTTTGGTTAGTGAATTCGTACACTCATATTACACTCCTACCCAAGTTTTGAAGATTTTGAAGTTGTTTCTTGAGCTTTGAAGACCTCATCTCTAGCCATCAGGCCTTATCAACTTCTAGAAGATGGATACTACACATGTATATCTTTTTGATTTTGAGATGTAGATTCGCTATGTATTGCTCACGGCTACACTTTATATAGTTATATGACATGGATCTAAAACGTATTTTACTAGTAGCCATGATTTTATTTCATCCCAAGCATGGGTATGCCTGCCTCGGTGAGACAATTTTAATTTTGTAGATGGCAGTTCCCGATTTCTGGTCCCTGAGCTCACTTGTTTGGAACATTGGTGAAGATTGATAATGTATTTCGGCCATCAAATGCTCTTCTCACCTCACACATTAGAGGGCATCTATTATAACCCTAATTTTCACAAGCATGCTTAACTGGCATCAGGCCATCCCATATTCCTTCTTTGCCAAGCCACTACTGAACAACTCTTCTAAAAAATGCATTTTTAAAAGCCCACACACGATGCTCCACTACAGCCTGCGTGTATCTAGAGTGTCCACGCTAGCTGACCCACTACAACCCACGTGGACCTTCAGAAGCATGGAAAAAGGAAAGTTGCTGATGGAACACATAGCTTTGGGTATCCTTTTGGCCATGCATGGATAGTCATTTGACCAAATATATAGCTCCTTCTAGCCTATAAAATAAGGGGTAGGGTTCCCATTTGAAAGGAGGAAAATCATAGTAAAGAAGCTATACCCGATTGAGCATTCCCTTTGTCCCAACCTTTAGCCATCCTAGTGGAAACAAAAGTATAGATCAAAGCAGTTGGAACATAGTGGACGAAGATCCCAGGACCAGGATTGAGGAGAAGTAGCCGACTTTATCATTGTAAGGTATCATTGTAAAGTTAATAAAATAATTTCTTTTCCCGTCCCAACACATGAGATTGTCATTATTTGAATATTTATTACACCATTGATTAAATCTATAACCCATTAGTTCATAGATCAAATGCATGTGTAGTTCTTTGTTCGTGTTTTGTGAATGCAGGTCAGCATTGGGAGGAGAGTTGCAGTCAAAGAATGATGAAGCACGAAAATGGATCGACATCAAACACAAAATATAAGGTACGTCAACTTGATCCCTTGAGCCTTGTATTTACATATGAGTAATGGGGGTTTAGGCATGGGATTATGGTAAAAAGTAAGAATCTTTAGGTCATTTCTGCATGCATGATAAAACCCTTAGTGCTAGTCTGTAGGAGGGATTTCCCACCCACAACAGTGTTCAATCCATAATTTCTCACATATGAAAGGTCTGTTCTTCGAGGTGGTTGGGAAGTCTGCTCCAGTTGGACTGGACAGTGATCAGAACCCCCCAGGGAAGGATGTTGCAATCTAAGGTTAACCCTTGCACTATGATGGATTTCAACACCAAGATTCTATTCAATCTTGTCGCAACTTGATGTTGATTTGTCTGTTTATTGTTCCAAGTGAAGTTTTTGTTATTGGTTCTGATGTCCACCATCTCCACTGTGTCTATGAATGTTGATAATTCTTCCACATCTCTATCCAATCTTCTAGTGCCCCCTCTTTTTTTCGCAAGTGATGTGATGATGTTTAATTCTCCTGCTAGGATCGAGTGGAGGTTGTTGGAACAGGTTTTTAGGTCTTCTAGGTCTAGAAGCATTCTTCTCTTTTCCTCTAGCATCTGAGGTCCATACACATTAGTGCATAGGATCATCTCCGTATTCCCAATGATTTGCATGTTAACTTAAAGTGTGCTCCTGGTAGCCTCAGCTGCTATTAGATTCATCACTTGTGAGTTCCACAAGGTGAGGATCCCTCCTGCCATCTATTGTCCTTCGACAACCATCATCTTATACTTGCTCCAATTTTTTTTTTCGATTGTTTCGATTCTGTCTACAATGCATTTTGTCTCTTGGATGAAACATAGGTCTGGTTGTTCCTTCCTAAGTCTAATTCTAAGAATTATATTCTTTCATGGGTTGTTTAGGCCTCTTATATTCCATGTTATAATCTTCATTTAAACATGTGGGGGGGAGTTGGGAAAGATATTTTTGATCTTACGTGAGTTTATCAATAGAGCTCCTAGTTCCTGTAGGGCTATGCTATTTGATTTCCTTCCTTTTCTACTTCTCATCTTCTTGGGTGAGATTTGTGGTTGTCCTTTGCCTGCTTTGACTCATAGGTGTCCTATATCCCCGTGTGTGCACTTGAGCCCTCTGGATTTAGCTTCCTCCCTTAGGAGAAACATGTATTGGATGCGAGCTAGTTGCTCCGCTGGTACATTGTCAATGCCCTGCCTTTTCCATTGCTCCAATATGTTTGAGAGATCAATCCCTTCCCTTTCCACAATGTCTATGAGATCAAGATCTTATGTTCCTACCTCACTTAGAGTCATTTCTGCATCTCTGTCTGCTTCATGCATGGCGGTTGGGGTATATCTAGTTTCTTCTTCCATAGGATTTGCGCTATCCCCCTTTCCCATCCCCTTTCTTGGGCTATCTATATCCTCATTGGTAGCTTGTTCCCTGACTTATTTATCTTTTGTTTTTTCCTTTCCTCCTTCCTCCTCTTTGTTGGTATTGTCTCATCCTTCTAATTTATTCCTACCCTCCAGTTTTCTCCCTGTTGGGGTTTTACATTGTTTCTTGTTAGCTCTGTTTCTGTGGTTTGGTTTTATAAACCCATCTTCGTCTTGTTGTAGTTTGGTGTTCTCCACTTCTTGTTTTTTGATGGTCAGACATTCTCTGATTAGGTTCCCATGTTCATGAAATCGACAACATCTGAAGGGGATGTTCTCATAGTTAATGTTTTGTATCCATTCCTCATCCCTAAATTCTAGGCTTATGGCTTCTAGGAGTTCCCCCGACATATCCATCTCTATGCACATTATTGCATAGGAGGTGTATTTTTCTTTTAGGGTTTCTTCTGATGTGTTCACGTATTTTCCTAGTTTGTTCCCTATTTCTTTAAAGGTCGAGGGTAGCCAATAATCTAAAGGCAATGATTAAATTCTCAGGCATACAGGCACATTTTTGAAATTTTCTTTTTCTGGGGAGAATTTTTCCTTCCATGGTCGCATGTACAGTCCTGCTGAGGCATGGAAGGATGCCCCCCTCCTCAAAGATCTTATCCCTATGTTCTAGGTTCATGAAAACTGCTGTAAGGAAGTCTTTTGAGCCCAAGTGAAGATCCACTTCTCCGCTTGGATTCCATTGATATTTAATCCAGCTGCACAACATTTTTTCTATTGGCCACAACCCTATAAACTTGCAGATTAGCGCATGCGTCTTCATCTGGTTCCTGTAGAGTTGCGTTTGCGGATTGTCTAATATTACCTCGGGTATCATTTTTATCTTTGGTTTACATGGATTGTGCCCTTCATCCACATTAGTGCTCACTGTTTCTTGCACAACATTCTGAGGTCCTTTGGTTTCTTCCCTCGTATCATCGCCTTTCCTCTAGTTACTTTCCTGACTCTTTTTTGTTTCTGATCTCGAGGTGCTTGTCATTGGTGCCTTGAAACCTACACCTCATGGGCCTTTCTCTCTGTCTACTACTACCTACTTGTATGAGGGGGTTTCATTACTGCCCCCCTTGGTACTCATGCTATCCTCTGTTGTGGCCGCATCTACCAAACCCTAGCTTGTAGTTGGTCCAATCTCACGAACATAAACAAAAACTTAATTATAGATGAAATTTGTTTAAAAATAACATAAAATTTATATTTCTTTAAACTTTTAAAAAACATTAAAAAAAAGGGAAGAAAGAAAAAGAAAGATAATGCATTAAAAAAAAAGGGAAGTCTAAACATTGGACATTTTGGTGAAACAAATCTTGGTGAAATATCCATTTTATGTTGTTTAAATTGGATTTTTGAATGCATAAATGAATTCAACACCTACAAAACTCTTAGAGCACTAGAATTATAGATTCTCAATCACTCAATTATGGAGTTCGAACAATACCAACAATTTTTATCTAGATTTCACTAAAAATTAAAAGGAAAATATACCGGTAAAAACTCAAGAAAGTAGTTATACACCAACAAAGATCCATCTTAACCCCTCATTTATCCTTAGGCTTTATAGATTCTAGATTCAGATGAATATATGGATTATGTTGGTTTAATACATTAATATTAAAGTATTAATATATTTTTTAATATATTACGACAACGATTTATTAATTAATTAAAGCTAGGACAAATCAAAACAGAATAAATTCAAACCAATATACATTTTTTAATATATTTAAATA
>JASDQU010257044.1:0-15900 GCA_032191745.1 Picea mariana
GAAAGTTATGTTGAGCAATATGCTTTAGATACTGATTTTAAAGAAGTATATGAGACTTTGTGTCATTCTAACCATGTTGAGGAATTGGATTACCATGTGCATGATGATATTTTGTATCATCTTGGCAAGCTACGTATTCCATAAGGTGAAAGAATCAACATAATAAGAGAAGCCCATTCTTCTCTTATTGCTGGTCACTTTGGTGTAGGCAAGACAATGGCTAATTTGCAAAGGTACTGCTATTGGCCTAAAATGAATGAAAGTGTTTCAAGATATCTTCAAGGATGTTCGTTATGTGCCACAAGAAAACCTAGCAATCGAAAGTTGGGTTTGTATACTCCACTTCTGGTTCCTTCTCGTCCTTGGGAAAGTATTTCTATGGACTTTGTAAGAGGTCTACCTATGTCTAAACGAAATCATGATTATCTTTATGTTGTGGTTGATCGATTTAGAAAAATGTGTATTTTGATGCCTTGTAAGAAGCAGGTTACAGCTGAACAAACAACACAAATGTTCTTTCAAAATGTTTGGGTGCATTTTGGATTGCCTAAATCCATTATTTTTGATCGGGAATCTCGATTTATTGGAAGTTTTTGGTCGAGCTTATGGGCACTCATGGACACCAAACTAAAAAAGAGCACAGCTTTTCATCCGCAAACCGATGGTCAGACATAAGTGGTAAATAGAACAGTGGTGCACCTTCTTCGTGGTTATTGTAGCAAGCATCCTAAACTTTGGGATGAGCATTTACACTACATTCAACATGCTTACAATCGAGTTAAGCACTCTTCAACTCAAACGTCGCCATTTGAAGCATGTTTTGGCTATTTTCCCAAATCTCCTTTAGATTTTATCTTTGGGAAGGATATAGCTATTGATGGTCAATATGACATTGATAGGGCAGAAAAGTTCATTGAACAAATTCAGTCGATACATCAAATGGTGCAAGAGCAGTTGGAAAAGAGTCAAGCCAAGTACAAACGAGACATGACAAGCATCGTGTTGATCACAGTTTCCAAGTTGGAGATGAATTTTGGCTTTACATTAGTAAGGAGAGGCTTAAAGGAGAAGGTAAAAAACTAAAACCAATTCGATATGGTCCTTTCAAGATTCTTGACAAGATTGGTAACAATGCCTTATGTTTAGATTTGCCTCATATGCAAATGTATGCAGTTGTTAATGTTGAGAATTTGAAATTGTATGAGCCTCCTTTGATTGATGATCAAGGAGAGAATTTTTAGATTCCTTCTATAGATGATTTTTCCCTAGAATATCTTACAAAACTTCATGAAGACACAATCCTTGACAGGAGAATGAGAACTTCAAAATGAGGAAATGTGGAATATCTTCAAGTTGGTCTTAAAGGCACAAATCCAAGAAAATCCAAGTGGATTGAGGTTGGAAAGGTGAGGGAGCTATACCCTCATCTTCAGATAGACTGAAAATAGTCTTTTGGAGGTCCAAAAGCTTTCCAATGGGGAGGTGTGATCCAGGGGATCAAATTTTGCTCAAAATTCAAAGTGCTCGGAATTGCTTCAAATTGAACGAGAGCGTAGGCCTCGTCATCATGAACCCAACACAACTCGTTTGGGTTCAAACAAACATTGGATGAGAGAGACATCGCGTTCTGTTCAAAATGACAAACAAGCAAAAAAATGTGTTGACTGTACAATCTGTACAGTCCGTATGGATGCTGACGTGGCAGGTTGTACGACACGTGGTAGGTGTTGGTTGGAAAGATTGTGGATGAGTTGGCATTTGACACATGTCATTGATGGTGAATGAAATTCTAACACGTGACCCACTCAGTGGCCGCCACGTGTCATCCTGGCATTGGTTTAAAATTATGTTGTTGGCCGGATTCGACCCCGTGACCTTCGGGTAGGGGTAACGCTTTGGGAAGGGCTACCCAACCGGTGCGCCACCATTTGGTTCTTATAATATATATGGCAAACATTTGATTTAAATTGAAATGTATTGTATGTTGGGGCGCGGACCGGTCTGGGGCTTAGCCCCGGCCCCCGATCCTATGTGTATACAATGTAACCACTGTTACCATATGCGCGCCCTCCGACCATTATCATATAGCCTTTTCATATGAGCCGTCGGTCTTATGTGTGTATGATGTGACCACGTGTGCACCTTTTCTGACCATTTAAAACTTTGGCCCTTTATATATATGTGCGCGGTCGTATGGTGCTTCATATGCCCATGGGCCTTAGACGGTTAAGGGCCAGCGTGTAACCATTCTACAATTCATACCGTTTGTGCAGTTGCGCGCGGTGCTGAGTTTTAACGCATAAAATCATGTGGGGGCTAGGTTGAGGAAACGAGGGTGCATTTTGGCGATCCAGAGATAACAAGTTTGAAGGGGAACTTCCAGGAAGCCTATCTTCTTCAATTTTTGGCCAAACAAGGTGCCAAAAAAGCCCAGCTAGGAGTTTTTGGACGTTCTGAAGCCATTGGAGCCATCTATTTGGAATTTTGAGCATTGTAAAGCACATATTTGAGCACTTTTAGAAAATAATATAAAAGATCCATTCGAAGTTGGACCAGGAGATGTAGCCCAAGAGAGGGGTGAACTCCTTTATCATTTGTTGTGTTATGTGTTTTCTGTTCACTATTTATTGCTGCTGTTGATATGCATCTTGAATGAGTAATTTCTATAAAAATTGTGTTGCAAAATTGATCCATTTGCATTTTAACACATGAATTAAATCTTGCAAATAATTTCAAGAATACAAGTCTTCTTCATTTTTAGATCATAGAGTGAGAGAAATCAATCCTTTTTTGCCCCCCCCTTTTTTTGCTAGTGAAATTTGTCCGTCCTGGGATCTTCATGCTCTCTTCTTTGAGTAGTTTAATTCAAGTTCATATTGACCTTTCTGGATAAATCAACATGCTACAACAAAAATCTTTTAGTTTACAATGAATTATGAACCTGTGCATTCTGCACTTTACCATTAGGGATCATGATGCTCAACATTCATTTTCATATATTTCACTCATACACATTATTTTAAAATGTAATCCAAGATTCTTGTACAAGTAGACTTTGTAATCTATTATCTAATTTTAATATTATGAATATGTTCTCCTGATGGATTTCTCACACAGTTCCTCCACATCGAACGTCTCATCGTGCAACTTCCTTATTGCATATCCGTCACTATTTGAGACGACCTCAACCTTGAATCAACTTCAACTTTTTCATTTTGGATTATTTCCCAATATTCCATAAGGAATATAAGCTTGCATTCTTATTATGCATTTCAGATTTACATTCAAATAAGCATCCTTATGTTAACAATTCCCTTTCGAGTTGTGCTTTCATGCACTTAATCATATGCATTAGCATGTGGTATGTGTCCACCACTAGCACACTCCATATTTTCCACATCACATTTTGATTTAAATCATTTCACTCATGATTGTTTGCAATCATTTACATGAACTTTCTCAAAGGAATAATCATATTTCCACCTATTCATTACAGATCATCCCTGCTCATTTACTCTTTCATCAATTTCTACTAGCCTTTCCTGATGAAATGGAATGCATCCCTCTCAAACTATTATTCAAAACAAAATATTTCCCACTCTCCAAACTAGAGTTAGCCATGCATCCATGACATTTCCAATCCAGGAAAGTACAAAACTTGCTTCACACCTCACTTATTTAGGCAGTCATACCATGCCCTTAGCATATATGTGTGTGTGTGTGTGTGTGTGCATCACTTGCATATTTTGTATCATTTAAAATTCATCTATTAGATCTTTAATTCATATCAACCCTTAATACATATGCATACATGGATATTCAACATGCATGTTCACTACTTGCCTCTCTCCCATATCATTCATACACGTTGGTACTTTGAACTTTAATATAATTTTCCCTGATATCTTACAACCATTCACATGGCAAGTCTCACAGGCATAATCATAGTTATGTTTCCTTTACTCATGAGAATAGCCAACTAGAAATTACTCTCGGCCAACTGTTATAAAAATATTTACAATTCAAAATACCACTAGGTATTTACAACAATACCCAAGGCGCCCAAATCCAACTTTCTTTCATTATCCAAGCCATTCTTTAAGTCATGATTGGTCATAATCATTCACAGGAGCACTTAAAGGCATTATCACAATGCTATTTCTTTCTTTCACAATGCAGAGGAAATAAAAACATGTAATTATTTCATTTTCCAAGGCATCCAAATAAAAATGCCACCTCTCTTCATGCCTCAAATCTGTCTTGGTCAACATATTTTTACAAAGGAAGTTCTTTTTTAGACTTTCTCTCACTACCAATTGATCCTACCAAGCCATATTTATGTGGCTCCCATCCACCCCTGGATGTCAACTTGAACCATTGGTCATCTCGAAATGCCCCAACATTTCTTTATTAGACTTTATGTCAGCCTTTAATTAATCATTACAAACTTATCTTCATAAGGAAATAAGAAGTAACATTATCAACATTTCATTCATGCTGTTACGTTTCCTCCTAACTTCATGTCATTATCAATCACAATTCTCAATCAACAGGCTATAGTCTACAACCAACCACAGATTATCACAAGTCTATATGCATTTTTTATACATTCTCACTCAGTTCCATATGTACTCAAGTCAATAGGTGTGCATACATTTCTTTGTACATCCATGATCTCATAATCTGGCTCATATTTTCAAGCCTTTTCACCTTCTTTATGAGGACTATCAATAGTCCCAAGGACTCCTTTTTATTTTGGTTAAATAGATTGTTCCAAATACATGTTTAGTTTAGCAAAGGTCAAGCAGACCGACCTTACAAATTTTCCATTAGTCCTCTAATCATGAGGAATTTCATATATAGGGTTTAGTTTTTAATTTAAGCAATAATTAACACTTCTAAGGATTCTATCAATTCATACTAAGTTCCTTTAACCACAAGGACATTTTTCGTAAGGGTCTTACCCCTTACATGCACAATCACCACAATTTTAAGAGGTTTTGCCTATCTAGTGGTTAGACAACATTACACTTGAGAAAATTAGCTCAGCTCGTCCATTATTGGGTCTCATGCAACTTTATAATAAGGTTCAACCATTTTACATCATTCACATTCATGTATTACCCTAAGTTCTTATAAGCACATTCCAACTTATGTAGGAATAACCATCACCCCACCCAGTCAACAATTTAGTCCTTCTATTGCATTCATCATGTTAATGTCTGTATTGTAAAAAAAAAATTAAAACAATAGAAGCGTTTCAATCTGTAGTCCTTCTCCTCAAGGAGTTAATGTGGATAATATGTAAACTTTTAACATAGAGAAAATTATTTTAAATAGGCTCATCTTCTTCCTTATTAGACCATTCCTTTGACTGATCTCTGGCCCATCCAGGCCTAGTGTTGTAGCCTACTATGAAACCACTTTGTAACACACCCAACCCCTAAGTACCCTTTTAAGGGATGGGGTATGAAAATTTTTGTTTTCCTCAATCATGTAGAAACCTCTTCTCGAGGGTACCATTGTTTTCTTCTCATCAAGAGCTTTTCAACGACTATTGTAATTCTCAAAACTGAGCTCTGGATCAAATGTTATGGACTTCCAAAGTTCTTGGGCCTCATTGACTGGGTGCCACCTCATTGCCACGTGGAATCCATGTGGTTTCCTATCCTAAGTGTCAATCGATGTGGCACAATCGTGGCTCTGACATGGCATTGGCCACACAGTTCGTCGAACCTTGGTTTCAATCCCATGGAACCTCTAGTCATTGTTGTCAAGATTTTATTTCCATGGGTCGCAAAGACACAACCAAAATTTTTGATGATGATCCCTTAGTCGTGCTTATTCTATATCTGATGTTCCTCGTGCCGCTCATCCAATGAATATAATTGATTAGGATATTCTAAAGGACACAATGATTAACACCCACTCTTCCATTCTTCTGTGCTTCGATGACATTACACTTGGATCAACATACCAGATTCAATGGCCCGCAGATCCAACGATCCTCACCACATCACCAATGCCTCCATCGTCATTGATATTCTTATCCAACACATAGCCTTTCCAACCCTTCAATCTATGAAAAACAGTCCAGATCTCTCTGCTTGTAGTTTTAATGTTTGGCGATTGCAAATGACCATCCAATAGTCTAGACCCAACATGGCCCACCCTTTCCCTTATGACGAACTAGGTGTCAACACCCGTCGTCCTGTGGATGTGTCGACATGCCACATCACTCGTGAGGTCATCGTCCATTCTATAACCTATAAAGGGTTCTTCAAAAATCTACAATGGATATTAACTCTGATCCACCACTAATCAACGACTCTCATTACATCGTTGATGCCTTCGTCGTCATTGGCATTCTTGACCACCACATAGCCTTGCCAACCTTTAGAACTTCGACGAATGACCCAGATTTTCTTTTATTTTCACCTACGTGCGCTAAATCCTCTTGATACATGGCATCATATCTATATGACACATGGCACCATTGCCACTTGACATGTGGCACCCATATTTCCCATAGAATCTCACCTACAGGTGCCAAATCACTACGCCATGTGGCATGTTCTATTCTCGACAAGTGGCACTATCCATGTCATCCTCTTGAGACCTTAATTAAAGAAGAGTTTTAAGGTCCTTCTCACCCAATGGGGTCCATGCTTGGCCCATAGACCAATTGACTATCACCACACATCATCCTAAGTAATAGGTAAGCCACCATGATGGTATTACTTATCATCATGACATCATCATAATCCTTTATTTCCCTTCAGGAAGGATCATAGATCCAACGATTGAGGTCTCTTCTCAGACTCTACCTAATCTATTGTCAAAATCGCCCCTCAGAGACTTACCATCAGAGTTCCTACACCTTGATGTCCTAGGTTACTCCAAGTACCAAACTCCAACGAAAAGCATTACTCTATATCTGATGGTTCAAATCCTTTCCCATAGATATTTCTATAGATCTAACGACTTGGGTTCATTCTCAGAGCTTTGCCATCGGAGTCCCTCATCAACCCCACAAAAAATCATTCTGATAGCCTAATATTTTATTAACAGTAGAGATCTCTCCACCCACATATCCTAGACTTGATAATTAAAGCACCCATTCAAAGGTCTGATCTTGACAGGGACCCACTCCCAATTCCTTCAACCAAACACAATCTGCCACGTATTACCCTCAGGTATGTAGACATTCCCTATCATTATATGTCACCTTCCCTTTTAACCTCACTTATATGAGACCCTACAAAGATCTACTACTGATTATTGATCTCTCCTTAATCCTATTAATGGTCCAGATTGTACCTCGATACTTTCTCATCGAAGTGCCTTAAGGAAGGACACCCTGACCACTGACTATGATGGTTCCTCCATGATCAATGGTCACAATTATTTATGGTGCACACTCTGAGAGATCAATGTCTCACTTTAACTCAGAGTCACCCCCATCAAAATATCTTACGACCTCACACTTAGATAGACTCTCGTTTCTCATCTATGGTTTTGGATTTTCCTGGACATCTCTCCGAAGGATCTAACGATTCATATTGACTCGAGGTACATCCTCTCCAGGCATCATATCCTTCTCCGACGAAGGGTCAAGATCTATTTTCTAAGCCACATCAATGTTTGTACTGTATCCTGATTCACACACAAGATTTCTTCATGTTTACAACCCAAAAAATGGACTTATCCATTCAAGATAAACTTCTAAATATTTTCCAAGGTTTTTACCGGGCCTTCTTAGCCTTCACCTTACTCAGGAAATTGCTACAATTTTCTTCTACTTCCTCAGATGAATATTTACATCCCAAAACCATTCAAGATCGACACAAGAGGATTATGTATGGCCTAAGGTTCCTATTCCATTTACAAAAAGCACAAAGCCTATTAGTTAGCACTCATATGAATATTTTATTCCCCATAACCATTTGTGTTAAGGAGAGGGGAATCAACACAAGGTTTATCAACCTTCATTGGCCTTCACCATGCCATTATTGCAATATTCCATTTATATTAAGTATTGTTGTCCATCTCTTAATTTATGCACTTGTATTATCTTCACAGACATCACACTACTACAGAGACTCTGTTGCACACACATGAAGCTCAAATACACATTTCCAATATTGTTCAAATATGAGGACTCACATTAAACATTGTCATCCAGATGCAAGAACTTACCAAGGAACCAACATTAATTTCATCAATTTAAAGCATGCACAAATATAACACATTCACAGACATCCATCTAATTTCCCTAATCAATACACAAGGTGTAAGGAATACTTATCTATTACAAGATGTAGCTAGCCAACTGATTGTGGGTGATTTACTTTCCACCCAACCATAGTCTCTGCAAGCTCAGTTACTTTGGTAGCAGGCCACCCTTATGCCAAGCTATGATACCACCAAGGAGTTCTCTACGCTCACCTCTCCTAGATTAAGCCTCTTTGAGGTTTATCAAGTAGTTCTCTAACATCAAGCTTGCGGTCCCTCAACTCAGGGTATATTCTTTTTTTTTTCATACCAGTCCTGAGACCAATTTTCCTTTTTCTGAGACTCGTCTTCCCCCCTTTTCCTTATTTTTCCTGTGCATGTTTTCTTCCCTAGAGGTTATCGACCTGTCCCCCTTCCTTCTGTCAGAGTGCACTCGTGGCTCAGTCATGGAAAATCGTGAGGTAGTTTCCTTTTGTCCTATGGTTGACATGTTATGTCACCTTAAGCAACCCCCCCCATACTTCCATTCATTAAGGGTGGTTGGTTTTTCAATCACCGGTCCTCCCTTATTAATTGATTTTTCCTTAAAATCAGAGTGAAGGGAAATGACTGGATATTTGCAAATTATTTATTCAACAAGGAGGCTTGGTTTCTTTAGTCTAATAGAATATCCTCTTATTCCTCTAGTGGTATCATGACCCGTACTCAAGGATTCACCCCACAGTTAGTTGTTGACATTCCTAATCAAACAAAATACATTTACAATGTTTATATGTGATTTCATGGCAATAATCAACTATGATTATTTACAAGTTAGGGAAACAGGACGTGTTACAATCCCCTCCCCCTTCAAGGATTACCGTCTTTTGTGTTCTTCTCATCAACACCTGCCATGATTTGTATTTCAATTGGTTCCTCTTATTGTTCTGGTCCTTTCTAGACTTTTGGAATTTAGCACCTGCCTACAATCATCTTAGAAAAAAGCATATTAATTTCATAATTTCATGCATAAGCATTTTATCACTGTTCATAATTCAAGAGGAAAAATTTACATACCAACACAATACTAAGCCCTTAATTAAAACGAATTTTTAAGGCCCTTCTTGGCCAATAGGGTCCATGCTTAGACCATCAACCAATCGACTATCACCACGTGTCATCCTAAGGGACACGTAATTTGCCACACGAGTATTACCTATCGTCATGATGTAATCATACTCCTTTATTTCCCTTCGGGAAGGATCATAGATCCAACAACTGAGGTTTCTTCTTGGACTCTACCTAATATACAATCAAAATTGTCCCTTGGAATCTTACCATCGGAGTGCCTACAACTTGGTGTTCTAGGTTACTCTGAGTACTAAAATCCAATGAAAAGCACTACTCTGGATTCAACAGTTCATATCCTTTCCTCCAAACAATCTGATAGATCTATTGACTTGGGTTCATTCTTAGAGCTCTACCATCAGAGTTCCTCATCAACCCCATGAATAAGCATTCTAACATCCTAATATTCAATCAATAGTGGAGATATCTCCACCCCTAGATCCTACACTTGATAATTAAATCTCCCATTCAACGGTCTGAGCTTGATAGGGACCCACTCCCAATTCCTTCGACCAAATACAGGCTGCCATGTATTACCCTTGGATACGTAGAAACTTCCCATCAACATGATGTCAGGAAGACATCACCTTCCCTCTTAACCTCAGTTAGACGAGACCTTATGAATATTGACAACTGAGATTTGATCTTACCTTATTTCGATTAACGATCTATATTGTACCTTGAGCCTTTCTCATCGGAGTTCCTTAATGGAGGACACTTCGACCAATGACTTTGATGGTTACTCCATGATAAAAAATCACAATTATTTATGGTGCACACTCCGAGAGATCAATGGATCACTTTAACTCGGAGTTTCCCCTATCAGAGTCCCTTACGACATCACAGTTCGATAGATTCTTGTTTCTCATCTCTGGTCTAGGATTTGCCTAGACATCTCATCGGAGGATCTAATGGATCTTATTAACTCGGGGTACACCCTCTCTAGGAATCATATCTTTCTTTGACAAAGGGCCAAGATCTATCTACTACGACACATCAATGGTTGCGTTGTATCCCGACTCTCACACAAGATTTTTTCATGTTTACAACAAAAAAATATGACTTAGCCATTCAAGAGAAACTTCTAAATATTTTCCAAGGTTTTTACCGGGCCTTCTTAGCCTTCACCTTACTCAGGTAACTACTATGGTGTTCTTCTCCTTCCTTAGATGAATATTTACATCCCACAACCCTTCAACTTCCACAGAAGAGGATTATGTAGGGCTTAATGTTCCTATTCCATTTACATCAAGCACAAAGCCTATTTTTTTTTGTTGACTCAGGAAATCAACAACTAGTCAGGAATGTACTCACATGACTACTACCACTATAACCCCCAAGCATGCCAACACAACTCCTCATGTGACACACAAGGCTAGTTGAGGTTTAGAATCGATGAATTCACATAATGGAGTGCCTTAACAATATACTCCATCATCAACTGGTATACACCCCATGAGCCAAGCATGAAGCCTATTACTTGGCACTCATATGAAGATTTTATTCCCCATAACCATTCGTGTTAAGGAGAGGGGAATCAACCCAAGGTTTATTGACCTTCATTGTCCTTCAACATGCCATTATTGCAATATTCTATTTATCTTAAATATTATTATCCATCTCTTAATTTATGTACTTGTATTCTCTTCATAGACATCACACTACTATAGAGACTCTGTTGCACACACATGAAGCTCAAATATACAGTTCCAAAATTGTTCAAATATGAGGACTCACGTTAAACATTTTCATTCATATGCAAGAACTTACCAAGGAACCAACATTAATTTCATCAATTTCAAGCATCCACAAATATAACACATTCACATGCATCCATCTAATTTCCCTAATCAATACACGAGGCCTAAGGAATACTTATCTATTACAAGATGTATCCAACCAACTAACTGTTGGTGATTGCCTTTCCACCCAACCATAGGCTTTGCAAGCTCAGTCACTTCAACAACATGCCACCCTTGTGTGAAGATGTGATACCACCAAGGAGTTATCTACACTCACCTCTCCTAGCTTGGGCCTCTTTGAGGTTTTTTCAGATGCTTCTCCAACATCAAGCTCGCACCCCCTCAACTCAGGGTGGGTTCTTGTTTTTTTCAGACCAGTCCCATGACCATTTTTCCTTTTTTTGAGACTCCTCTTCCCCTCTTTTTCTCCTTTTTCCTGTTCTTATTTTCTTCCTCGAAGGTTCTCAACTTTTCCCCCTTCCTTCTGTTAGAGGAAAACCTTGGGTCAATCATGGGAACTTGTGAGGTCATTTCCTGCTATCCTCTGGCTGAAAACTAATGTCACCTCAAGAATCCCCCCCCCATACTTCCATTCATTGAGGGTGGTTGGTTTTTCAACCACTAGTCCTCCCTTATTAATTGATTTTTCCTTAAAATCAAAGTGAATGGAAGTGACTGAATATTTCCAAATTAATTCTTCTACAAGGAGGCTTGTTTTCTTTTACTCTAATAGAATATCATCTTATTTCTCTAGTGGTATCATGGCTCATACTCAAGGCTTCAACCCACAGTTAACTATTGGCATTCCTAATCAAACAACATACATTTACAATGTTTATATGTCATTGCATGGAAATAATCAATTATGATTAATTACAAGTTGGGGAAACATGGGGTGTTACACAATAGCTGCATCTTTGTTCAATTCAAATGATTCTCAGAATCAAAGTACTTTTCATGTCAAGACAATTTTTCAGCCTTCAATACCGTATAATCAAGAGTATTGACAAGTTTTTTAAAATGATGAACATATTGCAAACTTCCTCATAGATAATTACTCAACTAGATGATTTAGAAGAAATCTAGGACTCTCAGAATGAAAATTGTGATCAAAGTGTTGTACTCTCTCCTAAGAATTATGTCAATTTGGAATCTCTTTCTACAAGAGATGATCAAATGAAGGTTCTAGACCCAAAATAAGAACCATATGTTAGGAAGGTTCAAGAAACAAAAAAAATCAATATCGGTACACATGATTCTCCAAAATATATAAATCTTGGTACTAGCTTCACCACTGAAGAAATCGACCAATATACTTAGTGTTTCAAAGAGTTTTAGGACATCTTTTCTTGGAGTTATGATGACATAAAATAAAATGATAAATTCATATTCCAACATGTTATTCCATTGAAATAGGGATCAAAACCTTTAAGAAAAAAATGAGAATGATAAATCCAAAGATAAAGCCTCTAGTGAAGATAGAGTTGGAAAAACTGAAAAAAGATGGCATATATTTTTTAATTATACACTCATAATGGATTTCAAATCCCATGGGTGTAAGAAATAAGAGTGGAGAAATACACCTTTGTGTTGATTTCAAATATCTCAATCCAACAAGTATTAAAGATAATTACCCACTCCCAAATATGGAAATGTTGTTGCAACAGGTCACTGGTTTTGCACTGATGTCTATGTTGGATGGAGTTTCTGGATATAATCAAGTTCTTATAGCTGAGGAAGACCGACAAAAAACTACATTCATAACACCATGAGGAATGCATGATTATGTCTGAATTCCATTTGGACTAAATAATGCAAGTGTAACTTTCCAAAGAGCAATGAACCATACTTTCAAAGATCTAATTGGAAAATTTATAGCAGATTACCAAGATTATTTGACATTTCACTCAAAAATGAGAGAAAGACATCTCAAGCATCTTAGACAAGTATTTGAAAGATGTAGGATGTTATAAATATATTTGAATCCAAAAAAGTGTTTGTTTTCCATATCAGAAGGAAATCTCTTGGGTCATGTTGTGAGCAAAGAAAGAATATACATTGATCCAGAGAGAAGTAATGTAATAAATGACCTAAATCCACCTACATCAAGAAAAGGAGTACAATCTTTTTTTTTTAAAGATAAATTTTGTCTAAAGGTTTGTTCTAGATTATGCTACAATTGTCAATCCAATAAATAAACTGTTGAAGAAGGATCGTAATTTTGAATGAACACCAGATATTCAAAAATCTTTCACAGAGATCAAACATGCCATTAATACTTCTCATGTTCTTGTCAGCCCCAACTTTGATAAATAATTTATATTGTACTCATTCGTTTCAGAGGAAACCATTGCCTCCATCGTTACTTAGAAAAGTGAAAAAACAAAAGAACTTCCAATTGCTTTCATGAGTAAGAAATTGCATGATTATGAACTAAACTATTCAATAATTGAAAATCATGTTATTTCCTTAGTTAAATCAATAGCTCATTTCAAGGCCTATATATTATTAGTGCACATCATTTCTTATGTTATGAATTCACCTTTAAATATGTTTCTCAATCAACAACTCAGAGAGGGTAGATGGGAAAACTAGTAGCAAAGCTTAAAGAGTATGTTTTGGAGATTAAACCTTTGAAAGTTGTCTAGGGGAAGGGATTGTGTAAATTCATAACTAGAATTGAAGGATTGAACATCTCTCCTCCCAATACATTTGACGTTATAATACATGGAACAAGTTTAACAACATCAAAATGGTATAATGACATAATTTTGTATCTAAATTCTGGTCAATTCCCTTCTGAAATGTCTTCCAAAGAAAGGAGAACCTTGAATATGAAAAATAATCAATATTTACTGGTCTCAGGAGTTCTTTTCCAGAGAAATTTTGATGGAAGTCTATTAAGGTGTTTAGATTTCTCAAATTCCATAGAAATGCTTCAAGAATTTCATAGTGGGGTTTGTGGTGGACACTTTTCAATGGTTGTGACTGCTCACATAAGCAGTTGGGATGGTTATTATTGGTCAACTATATTCAAATATACTTATGAAATGATTCAAAAATATCTTCCATGTCAAACATTTTTAGGAAAAATGAAGAGGGTTGCAATGCCTTTGCAGTCTATAACAATAGAACAACCATTTGCACAATGGGGCCTTGATGTGATTGGTCCAATAAATACAAATTCAAGTAAAGGACATGATTGTATTATCACTGCAAATGACTATTTTACCAAGTGGCAAGAATATTTTTCTTTAATAAATTCCAACTCAGAACAATTGATCCTTTCCTAAAAGAAAATATCTTATCTAGATTTGGTGTACCATAAAAGTTCATAACAAACAATGGTTCAATATTCGTTGGGTCAAAGTTTACAAACTTTTGTGGAGAGTATGTAATTATCATGGGACAATCATCCAATTATTACCCATAAGGAAATAGTTTGGTTGAGTTAACAAACAAAACATAAATTCAGATTCTCAAGAAGACAATTGAACGCAACCATAAAATATGGCACGAGAAGCTAATAGATGCACTTTGGGAAATCTACCTTACTCCAAAGGATAACACTGGACATTCCCCATATACCTTGGTATATGGAATAAAATCAAGACTTCCATTACATTTAGAATTGAATTCCTTAGTCTTGGCTAGAAATAATGAAGATACAAAAGAGAAATCACCAATGCTAAAAATATATCATGAACTTTTGCAACTTGAAGAAAAAAGAGAACAAGCAATAACGACAATGAACAAAATACAACAAATGGTCAAACAATAGTTTGAGAATAGCACTACCACAAAGTATTTTCAAAAAGATCAACTGGTTCTATTGTGGAACAAAGCAAAAGAAAAACTATATTTCTACATGAAATTTGAAGCTCTATGGATTGGTCTATACCATATATAGAATTCCATTGGTTACAATTCATACTTATTGAAGGATATGAAAGGAGCGATTCAACCGTTGCCTCTAAATGGACAATATATTAAGAATTTTTCTTTTAATCCCCCAAGCGAAAAATTATACATAGTTTTTTTGTACTCTTTTTTATATCTTCATCAATTTCTCTATCTTTCCATTTTTCCTTTTTCTTTCCTTTTTTGACTCCATTCACCCATTGGAAGAAGATTATAGATTCTAAAAAACCCATAGGGGGTCATTGTCCCACAGTTGGAGCCGAATGTGTTAGAAAAACAGGATCGTGGAGCAATAAAATAAAACAAATGTGGAAACAAAACACATAAGATACACAATACAATAGAGACATAGATTTACGTGGTTCACCCAGTGTGGGCTACGTCCACCAGAGAAATTGCCAGGTCCTTCCTTTATTATTATCCAACATATGAAGGGATACAACCTACAACAAACCCGTTGTAACTTCCTCTTCTTTCTCTCATAGTCTCCTATCTCAGAATACAATATTTTCCATCATCCATAGCTGCAATACATTTCTATCATAAAATAGGGTTTCCTTCTAGGGGAAAAAACCCTAACATAGCTTCTACCGTTAGATCTACTACCTTATAATGAACGGTCTAGATATACAATGAAATTACAATATACATTTACAAGGCAATTTTTTCTTCGGGGGATTTTCCCCCGAACCCCCACTGGGGGCTTGCTTTCCCCTAGACCCCCTAGCCGGGGGGATAGCCCCCCCAGAACCCGCAAAGGGGGTACCCCTCCTCTGCACTCCCCCGCGTGGAAGAGTGTACATACTTCTAGGGTGTAAATACTTCATGGGGTATAAACACGGCTGAAAGTAAAAGACCTCTAAATCAGGAAGATAATCAGGCTCCACAACCAACA
>JASDQU010257046.1:4024-17994 GCA_032191745.1 Picea mariana
ATTTACATCAAACAATATTGGGTCCATTACCCAAACCTTTGTGCTACAGGGCTTTCTTCAAGGGTTGACATCAATGACAACCAACCTTAATCAACAGGCGGGTTGTCTGAGCAGGGGGGGGTTGCCTTGGAATTCTTTGGCTTGAAATATATCTCTGGGTGCACCAAGGGACCATATTCATTTTTTTCTTTTGGGAAGAGGGAAATTATTAGAAAGAATATGCCCTGGAGCACTGGAACTTCTGGTCATCATGCCCGAAGGTGTTTACTATATCTGGACAACACCGCTATCGAACTACTTCCATAAGTTAACGAGATTTTTTTTTTGCTCCAGATGATGTTTGAAATGAACATTCAGAAGGGATAATATAACCCTCCACAAATATTGGTTTAATGCATATCAATGGGAGATATCCTTGATCCTTTCATTGATCAATGACAATCTATATGGTTCATGCATAATGAGTTGTTACCATTAAAGATTACTAATTTCATATTTGAAAAAAGTGCAAAGGTGGCGGTGACAACGAAGAGCGATTAAGGATTAGAGATTTCATGAAGCCGCCAACTGGACGACACACAAAAGACATTTCATGATGCTTGAAATGAACACTTTGATCCAAGAGAGATTATATTAAACAACAAAGTAGGTCCTTCATATTCTTTAAGATCATAGAAAAACCGCCAAGATCTTGAATGTATCATTAATTTTCCAGAATGAAGCATACAACCAGGAGCCAAGTAAACACCATATATATTGAAATTCGAGGCACAAAGAAACGCATGAACATAGAAAGTCCCAAGGGAGATCCTACAAGGGTCCATAGAGCAGTATGCATCGACCTATGCATCAAACAATTTGATATAAAAAAAACACACGTGGCATTGGTTTTCTCTTACATGTGGTATATGTTCTCATGAGAAAATAACAGGGCCCATGAGAACCCTGAACTACAACAAGAAAGCACATGAACAAAATTCTGCCAAACACAAGACAACACAAAACCAATGGAGATTCGACATTATATCCCGGCTATAAACAAACCCCCAAATGGGCACCAAGAAACTTGTCGATTACTATTTTACCATGAAGCAAGATTACTATTTACATTTTCTTCTAATAGTGCTATGTTCTATCACTACCAGTTTCAACAATGCCAAATTTCCAATATTATTTGAAATTCCTAATGGTTTTGTTCAGAGGAACAATCCATTTGGATGGTTCAAAGGATGGGCCTGATTTATTCATAGTTGGATACTTTGTATGGGGTTTGTCCTCATGCTTCCCAATTCTGGACTGAACAATCTTATGCACTTCCTGTTCAATTTTCCATGGCACTACAAAATTCTATTCATATCCTCATTGGGTGGCATGGACATATACACATGAGATTGTTTCGTTTCCTGCCAACGCTTGATATAATTTTTTATTTTTTTTCAGCCGATATGCAGTATTTCATTGTCATCATTTAAGTTAAATTTGTTATGGACCCAAAAGTCACGCAACATGTAGACACTGTTTACCTTTTTCTGTAGGTATAATTCATATGAAAATTCTGCTAACCCAGGAAACACATCTTGTAACAGAGGCTTTCTAATTGTACAATGTACAATTGTGTTGCCAACAGTTCGGATGGCAGCATTAAGGTAATGTCTATATATGTAAGGGATTTTTTACTGAATCGTAGACAATCAATTGTACCATCATTTATGAAAGAAGAGGCAGAATCAAGAGAGTTGTAGTTGGCACATACAGGCTTGAAGGGGGTCGAGTATGCATTCGTTGCAACCAAAACACCCTCAACCTGGGCACGTGAGCATAATAGTTAATATATTGAACAATATAATATACAACTGCACAACAAAAAAAAGTTGCAGAAAATTGGTGAAGGCAATTTGTATGAGCAAAGTGAGGATGAAATTGTAGATGTATACGCACAATAGTTGTCGAGCTAGTTAGTTTCTTGAGATCCTGTACTATGTCTGATCGCAATTATGTTACAAATGTTGCTTGGGTTGTGTGAAATATCCTTTCTTTAACATCTCTTTTCTTTCTTATATTTTTGAAGAGCATAAGTGGAAATTTGCCTTTATGCAATTGTTGTTCCATTGAAGAAAACAAATTTGAATAGGTGTCGAACAATTGTGGCTGCAACATGGAACAATGCAATAGTTGTGTAACATAACCAAGATACATGGACATGTGAAAGTAAAGGACAAAACTGGATATGGATAACGGTACCATTGCCTTGTCATTGTCTGACTCTCCATATTTTATATGGAGAATGTGTTGCGAGCCAAATTTTCTCGCGAGTGTGACAGTTACACCAATGGTTTTGATTGGGTAAGTGTCGTTACTCTATGCAAGTTGGTTGATTGTTGTGTCTAGTACAAAATGATATTATGAACAAATCGTGGGAATTTTTTCCACAATACTTGTTTCCTTGAGCGATATAATTTGATCACAATCACCATGGTCATATATTGTTTTGGGAAATATATTAAAATTTGTAATGGATATCCCTTTACCTGGCAATATCTTTTATGCATGTTTCTAGACAAGTTTTGTAGGGATAGTCAGTGTGACTGTCATCAGGGTTTCCTTATATGTCATGTCAGCACGCATAATGGATCTATTTTTGTTTTCCTTGTCCAAGTAGGTTCTTTAGACAACCATTATGCCCCCGATGAAAACTTGTCCAGTTCAATGACTGTTCAAGCCCTCTATTGATAGTATTCTGTGTGTTATAAGTTTAGACTTGGTGACATTTTTTTAACAGGAAAAGTAATGTGAATGAGATTCTACATTATTTTTTTGTTTTCTTTTATTCCTGGCATAAATGTACAAGTAGACGCACAACTTGGATGAAGTATGGAAGCCAGAGTTTTGCAACCAGACCTCTTAGTCTACAGAACATGCGCTATTTTTGGTATCTCACCTGCACTCGTTGATACTTCTTATGAACTAAAAAGTATGTGTTTTAGATGAAATGAACATATTTATCATGGAATATATGAATAAATAGCTCAGGATATTTGTTTGGTAAACATATCAGGCACACATTGTATGAATCTTTACCTTTGGCCTTGTCATTCTGTTGATGTTTGCGACGATTGACTATTGATGACCATGTCACTAGTCCAACTTTTTCTGATGAAAGCATGTGTGGATGAACATCAAAAGGAATAAATAATCATATTCATTGTATATTGTCCATAATTGTACTAAATGTCACATACAATCTCGAAGGAGATGGAATATGAAATAGGGTGTCAAGGGATACTCAGGAAACATGAGGACCCGACGGTCAAATTGTATGCCTCGTATTTTTTGTCTGCAAAAATGTGTAACGGGCAATAGGGCAGGATGGGGGAGTATGAAAACCAATTTTTATATCACATAACCCCTAAAGCTAGAGGCACAATCTTGAGCCCGCTAGCCCGGGAACCCGCGATTGAAAAATTGGCTAAGTATGGAATGAGGGAGTCGTCAATCGGAGTCGTGATATAGAAGCATGAGTACAAATGTGAACCTGTCAATCTTCCAACCTATGCACCTAGACATTTTCGGAAATACGACTAAGAAAAGCAACCAGAAAGCGAAATTAGAGGAGAAAAACAAAGGGGAATTCGGTTAAGTATAGAAAGTGGGAAAATAGAAATGAGGAGGGAAATGTTTGGAAGAAGGAAGTCTCAACAAAGGCCCATTGTTTCCAAACCATCGTTTTCTAGTCCAATATTATATGCACCTACTCGTTTTGTGTGTTTGATTTTCTATCACAGTTGGTATACCTTTTCGAAGATTGTACTTCATCCCCTTATGTTGTGGCATACAAGAATTCATCTTCTTGTCCAACTAATCTGTTTCTTTCAATGTAGCAATGCAAAAAA
Organism: Picea mariana; assembly: GCA_032191745.1. NCBI lineage: Eukaryota > Viridiplantae > Streptophyta > Pinopsida > Pinales > Pinaceae > Picea > Picea mariana. The sequence goes on from JASDQU010257046.1 coordinate 7,915, forward strand.
TACAGTGGACATGAAGGTAAGTTAGCATGTAGAAAGACATGTAAAAAAAGAAACACAGTTCTATTTATTTCAATGTAGCAGCACATAGAATTCAATTCACATGAAGATAAGTTACTATGTAGGAAGATACATAGTATCTACATACAATAAATTAGGTGCAAAGTAGTAGAACAAGTAGAACAAATATACATACAATAAATGAAATACTAAACAATGGAATATGAAATAAGAGTAGAAGGATGCACCTTTGTATCTCCTCTTCTACATTTGCGGCAAAGAGTCCCTCGTCTTCTCCAGTTATTATGGTTGTTTAAATGTAGCAATGCATAAAAATACAATGAACATGAAGGTAATTTGGTATGCAGGAAGACATGTAAAAAAATAAACAGAGTTTGATTTATTTCAATGTAGCATCACAGAGAATACAATTGACATGAAGATAAGTTATTATGTAGGAAGATACACAATATCTACATACAACAAATTAGGCGCAAAGAAGTAGAACACATACACATAAATTAAATGAAATACAAAACAATGAAATATGAAATAAGAGTACAAGCATGCACCTTTGTATCTCCTCTTCTACATTTGTGATAAAGAGTCATTCGTCTTCTCCAATTATTCTATTTGTTTCAATGTGGGAATGCACAAAATACAATGAACATGAATGGAATCCGGTATGCAGGGGAGAAAAAGTAATATGTCATAGCTAAATGATTTTGGTTTTGTGCAGCAAAGTATCCAGATATGCTTTGAGACATGGAAATATAATTTTGCAATATATTTGATGTATATTTCATATTTCAAGTACAAGACAAATTGTATCGTGGTTAGACCAATCTGTGTATAGGATAAAGAGGTTGTATTGTGATATGGGCACATTTCACCATATATGGTTAATAAGTGTGTTTTGCACATGTTTTATCTTAACCAAAAGAAAGCAGACATTGTAATTGCACATGTAGTTGTCCAATTATTTGTTATGCCACTATTTTGTAGCATGTCAACATTGAAGTATCCTAGAATGATAATGGCTTCATCTAGATGTAAATGGTGTGAAAAATTTGAGAACACGTTCATTATGTTAGCAATGTTGCATGCAAAGTGACATAGAAATTGAATTTTGCAATTTGCAATCCAGGGAACACCACTCTTGCTAGCACCATCTCAGTATATTTTTCTTCTACAAGAACATTTTGCAAAGGCATGTAGGTGTGGTTCAGAGTTAGGAGAAACAATTGGAGCAAAATTTATGAGCAAGATGGAAAGATATGGAAATTTTGTGCAATTTTGTTGCAGCCTAGGCACAGTTGTATCATACCTAGCCCTTCTACACCTACATGTGTTTTCTTCTGCAAGAACATCCTACAAGGCAACAAGATTGACATCATATTTTTCATTCGAAAGACATGGGTTCAATTCCAATATGGGATAGGAAGCTACGAGATAGGTGTTATATTTCGACTTTGTCACACACGGAAAAGGACCAGAATTTGCAATGCTATAAAAAATGACAGCCGGATTTGTGCACATGACACTGGCATGGACATGGTGTAGAGTCTTGGGAAAAAATCAGAGGAAAATTGAAGAGAAAGAGAAAAAGATATGCCAACCTCTATGCAAAGTCTATAGGACAAGAACGATGAATAAATACTTAAACATTCTTACTTGAAAAATGAAAACGGCGAATAGTAAACAATGAACACAAATGAAAGTATACTATTGTAACTTAGTTGTTAATGATGAACTAAAGAACCATAGGTCCACTTGCGGGTGTAGGACTTGAACACCACAAAGTGCAAAAAAACAGCTCCAATTGCCGACGCAGGACCCCAACCTTGCATATCCGAAGAAAACAAAAGCAAACAACAAGCAACAAACCAACGAGAAATCATGAATAGGCCCAACTGCAGCTGCAGAAACTCAAACTCATGAAATTGAACCAAACAACAAGAAGCAACAATCGACGAACCAATGAACAAACAACATCCACTGAACCAGTAAACAACATATGTATCTTCAATGATTACCAAATTTCATCCCAAGAACAGAAGAAATCTGAAACATATGACGACCATGTCAGCGGAAATAATTAAACATTCTTACTTGCAAACTACAAACAATAAACAACAAAGAACGAATACAAATGAAATTATGGCATCGAAACTTACTCGACAACGATGAATGACAGAAGCGCGGGTCGAATTGTGGGTGCAGGACTTGAACCCCGCAAAGTAAAAAAAACATCTCCAATTGTGGATGCAGGACCCCAATCCTTTGAAGCAAACAAAAGCAAGCAACAAGCACCAACAGGTCCAACCGTAGGTGCAGGTCCTCATCCTTGCAAAGTTGAACCAAACAACAACAAGCAACAACCGACGAACCAATGAACCAGCGAACAAGAAGTAGCCACCGAGCCAGTAAACAATATATGTATCTTCAATGATGACTAAATTGCATTCCAAGCATAGAAGAAGTATGAAACATACGATGGCTATGAAACTGGCAGTGGACAACAATATTTTCCAAATTCACTGCAACATTGTATGGAAAAATTCGAGGAAAAATGTACTGTGAGAAGCCTATTTAGGTAAACATTTAAGGTTGCCAGGATTGTTTAAGGGCCTCACGCTATGCAAACATTTAAGTTGTCATGCTTGTTTAAGGGCCTCGCGCTATGTAAACATTTAAGTTGTCATGCCTATTCAAGTACCTCAAAAAGAGTGTCAATGCTCTAAACCTTCAGTATGTAAACATTTCAATACAAATAGAAATAATAAAAACATTAAAAAACAACGTGAATGCTCAGAACTTTCAGTATGTAAACATTTCAGTAAAAATTTAACAAAAATTAAAAAAGAGCGTCCAAGATCAAAACTTTGGATATCTAAACATTTACAACATTGGGAACATTTGGATATCCAATCTATTCTCCAATGAGACGATGACATATAAGGTTTTTTTTATTATATAAAAAATAATATATTTACTTCTATAGTTCGAACAATATTGATGATGTGAAAATTTATAGTCAAAGAACATATTAATATGAAGTCAACGAATTATCGATCGCTATAGTCCCTCTACGCCTCCGACAGGGACTAATAATGGACATATGCATGTTAGAGATGGAACCCATAATAGAGAAGGGTTTGGCTATAAATTTAATAGTGAATTTATAAATAATTAATTTCAAAAGGGTATGTGGGAAACATAGTTTAGATAGTGTAGATGAATGACACGTGCACAAGTAAGGCTTGCCTTCTTTGCAAGGAAAGAAAAGGTGACTTAGGGAAAGGAAGAGGAAAGACAAGTGTGTAGGGTCCAATAATTGTGATATTGTATATAAAATGTAATTTCAATTTTTGAAAACAAGAATTGATTTTGAAAATTGTTTATTCATGTTAATTGTCTATGTACATGTAATATTGTCATTGTCAAGAAAAAAAAAATAGTTCAAAATGATATAGATAAATATATTTTTTTATCATTTTCCTATTATTTTAAACATAGAAATGGCCATATAAAGGAAAATAATATAGAGTAGAAAAATATAATAAATTAATGAATTTGTTTAAAAGATAAAAAGGAGAGCATTTAAATTACTAATAAATGGAGAATTTTCCCCTGTAAGAGGTTAAACTACAATTTGAGGTAGTATCGAGTCTCATGTGAAGGGCTAAGGATAAATTCTACTAGAAAGCACATGACCCCACTGGAGGTATCCTCAACGATGACCACAAAGGATATTGGCTTTCTTGTAGATCATATCTAGGCTGAAACTGCCATTTTGGTCCTATAGTAAGACCTAAAACTACTTTTGATTAGCTAAGAGCTCGTCTTCATTGGACATAAGGAAACATGTTAATGGACCAAGGCCCAGAGGCATCTAGAATGAGTGAAATTATTCCCCATTACAGACCACCAATGAGTCATTTCAGGTCGTGTGGTGTTGTGGCCACAAAAACCCCCCTTTATTTTAATTTTATAAGAAAAAGGAAAGCCCCCCCTTACCAAAATTTGAGCTCTAATTCCAAATCCACTACTATCATGATCCTACTGAATTATCTTTATCTACCTTAAGGGGATTAGGAGCTTAGATACTTATTTATTATTTATCTTTAAGGAGGTTTTCCATTATTGATAATATCTTTAATCTTGTACTTTCATATGTTCTTCACTATACCTTTGATTTATTCTTCTTCTTTGATCCTTGTGTGATGAGGTTGACATGGTGTATTTTCAGCCTTTTGAGTTAATTGGTTTTAATGATATTTGTTGATCCTATATGATTATAGGGTTCAATGCTATGTTTTATGACTTGAAGAGGATTTGTTGTTTCCTTGTGCATTAGTTTGTACTATCACCTCACTACATAATGGAGAAGTGAATGGTTAGCTTGAATGAAGAGCATATTGTTACTTTACATCTTGTAATTGATGTCCTCATATTCATGCTCAAGCTCTGACATGTTAATCAAATTCCTCAGTTTAAAATATGTAACTAGAATCAGAGGATATTTAATATTTTCCAAGAGTTTGGGATGTTATTTTACATTAGATGAAAGCAAGAAAAACATTTCTACATATATTTCATGACATTTGGTTTACAACATCAGATTTTTCATAACAGGCCAAGCTCATAGATGATTTCTTCTAAGAAATTCCTCCTTTTCATTTTTGAACAAGTCCGATTTTTTTTCATAGATTTGTTAGTAAAATTGCAAGGGTAAAGAATGTAGATTTTGTAACCTATTAGAAAGTGGCATGTTCCTTGTATAACATAGTCAATTCTTCCGAAAATGTAGATTTTCACAATTAGAAGAAATAATGTAGAATGTATTTCTGGATGAACACTGTGTACAGGGTTTTCGAAACGTCCAACATTTCGAGTGAACACTCCACCCATCATTAGGGACAACAGAAAGCTCATACGTCTGAAACAAGTGTCAAGGTTTTGTATTTAAAGTTGAGACAATGATTATTGAGTAATTATTAGATAAAGAAAAAATCAAGTCAAATGAGTCGTTGAGATTAAAAGGAATTAATTAAATGAGTCAGCAAGGCCTTTGAGATAAATTAAATGGTGGAGAAAGATCAAATACCAAAAGATCAAGATAGTCGTTAAGAATGGAGAAAGTCAAAAAGGGGGGTGGTTGAAATGACTTAAGAATAATGGTGGTAAAATAAAAAATAATTTGGTAGTGACGTGTGAGAATTAGATAAAGTAAGGAAGAAAGGAAAGAATTATTGTATGATGATAATAATATGTTAATGCAAAGTAATTTGATAAGGATAATAAGGAGGATATTGTAATAATGAAAATATAGGTGAGGGTGAAGGTTACTACAGTGAAGAATGATGTTTAAAAAGGTGATAATATTGGAAATTTTATGATATGATGTATAATATAAAAATGAATAAGAAATTATATAGAGTAAAAAGTCTAGAACAATTAAAAGAGAAATGAGAAGAACAATAGTGAGGATAAAGGTGGTGGCGTAGATTAATATTTATGAAGCGGAAATGGCGAATATTAGAATTAAAGGTGATAATATTTCCATTATATAATAAGGTATTGATATAGAATGAAATGAAATTGAGAAACCTAAAGCAGTAAAGGGAAGAAAGGAGGCTTTTAGAGGAAGAATAAAATGAAATGGATGAAAATAGGAGAAGACAAATCATGAAAGAAGAATAAAAAGGAGGGGGACGGGGGGAGAAAGGAGATAGGGAAGGAAGTGAAACGTCACCAAGGGAGCCTATTGATAGAGGTGGTGAATTATGGGTTTCCAATATTGACTCAGTTTGTAGCCATCTTCGCGATTAAAATTATTAGGATGTTTTTTTATTTCAAGGGCTTCCCAAATAAGCTGGGTGGAGTAGTAAGGGGATGATGCTAGGATTTTAGTTTGGTAAAATAAAATGAGGTGTTTGGATTTGGATGAGTGTTTAGAAATAGATGATTTGGAGATTCATTCAATTCTTCTTGTGTTTGCAGTGACAGGGATGTAGAGTCATTTCCTATGCAAGATACTTCTGTCATTGCAATTCCTCAAGAGAATCATTCCTAAACATAAGAGAAATATGATGTGCAGTCAAAGAACAATGATCATATGCATTTGGTCATAGAGGACAGGAATCTCAAGAGTAGAGCCTCTGAGTGATGGAAGAGAAGGAAAACCCAAATTTCCTATGCTTGCAACAACCTTTGAATCCCTATATGTTGAGCATGTATTAAGGCTCAAGTCTTTATAAATTGAAAACCCCAAATTTCCACCCATATGTATCTTGATTTAACTTTGTTTCTCAAATCATCTAAATCTTGGATTTCTAGGTGCAAAACCTTGATCCACAAATGGAACCTTCGCTCAAATTTTAAACTAAGCCTCATTTTTCCTTACCACCTCTGAATTTGTTTTTGTATACATGAGTTTGTATAATTTTATGATGTATTTTTGTTATTTTATTTTTTGCATTTAATTTTTATTTTTATTTTATCCATGATTTAATTTCCCAAATCTCCAAGTGATTTTAAATTCCCCTCCTTAATTTCATATATTATTTTATTATTTTATTCCATTAGAGATATACCATATCAGAAACTTTACATATGGAGACTTTATCATTACTTTCCAAATCGAAACTTTATCATGGGGTGTATATTTTATTATTTTATTCCAGAATTACTATCTGGGAATTACTTTCAATATCGAGAATTCACCATACTTTTGCACATCATGCAATTTGTTTCTCAAAAATCCCAAAGTCCCAAAGTTTATATTTTTTTATATTTATTTAGATTTTATTTATTTTATTTTTTATTTTGTTATTGTATTCATGTTTCTATTTTATTTTATTTTATTCCTGGGAAATTTCCCGATAAAATCGAACTATGTACGTTATACTTTACCAACTATTTCTAGGATTATTTTTATTTTTTATTTTTCATTTGTAATTTTCAATATTGGGAAATTAATTTTTAGACCTGAGCCATCGGGTTATTCCCATCGGAGAATTTACGTGCATGATGTATATAATGTAAAAATTAATGATCATGATCATCTTCAGAAATGAAGTTGCGGTTTTGTTAATTGACTTCTCACCGCCCGAAGGATCCGATGGTCCTAGATTTTATGATTATGAAGATCTACGGATCATGATTGTTTTCGAGTGTTAAGTTGATAACGATATAACCGATATTTTGCCGCCCGAAATATATGACGGACATACGGTCATTGTGATCAATGGCTAATATAAAATTCGGACGTAGAAGTAAACACTTTTAAGGGACATTTTTTGACCGGAAAGATCTAACGGTTTCAAAAAGGTTTGATCGAACGGTTCGTATCGTTTCAGAGAAAAAGGTGTGTGAGTATTAATTGTTCAAATGGTTTCAAATATATATAATGATGACACGTAGAATTTATCTTTCATATTCTTATTTATTACAAGTCACATTATATTAACTTTTGATTGGAAGCTAGCACGTTCGCGTGTTAATTCTATTTAATTTATACATATGTAGGATTGAAGGCACACATACTAAATCATGTTGAAGGTGATGAACTAGGGGATTGGTTTTTATTTAAAAGATCTATTGTGATCAAAATATATGGTTGTCAGATAGAACCTTACCAATTACCTTTTTATATTCCTCCTCACCTTTTTTCTCTGGAATATTGCAGACAAGATTAACAATTGATCAGATACATTTTATTTCAAAAAGTAAAAGGGATTATTTCTTTTTTTCCTGCTGAATTTTCTTCCATTATTAAAAATAGAACAACTAATGATGTTGTGAATAATTTTTTTTTATTCTTTAATCTGAAAAAGGATGTATTATGGAAGTTCGATCCATATCATGTTATGTCGGAGCAATGCAAAAATGTAGACTTACCCTCATATCAGCATCACTCAAATGTTTCTATTGAAATGATTGCTAACAAAGATACATGTTAAGAGGTACAACATGTGTTGATTATGCATAATTCTTCAAACAAGGAAAAGATGGAAGATAAATCACAATCCAATTCTATAATGGTATCTAACGTGAATATCGAAATAGATAATTCAAAATGCATGATCACTGGCGTGAAACCATCATCAAACACCAGTGAAAAAATTACTAATACTTCAACCAAGCCTATAGATGGATCAGAAGCATATAGTGTAGAACATCGTGAGATTAAAAGAAGAAATTTGTTGGAAACCAAAAAAAATGGAATTGAATATCTTCATGAAGATATTTCAGAGCAAGATGATTCTTTTCTTGGAGAAATGAAACAAAGGAAGACAGAAGGACTTTTGGTTATAGTCTCATCAAATATATCTTCAAAAATAATCGGAGTTTATTATTTGAGAACCAAGATTCATCATACATGAATAAATCCCTTACTAAATCCTTAATAAATAAGGAGTTCCCAAGAACTTTCAGGTCCCAAATTTATTACTTACACAGATATAAAAAATAACCAATTCAATTTATTGTTTATGCAACCAGAATCAAGTAAGGGGTTAAATTTGACAGAGTACAAAAACTACTTTTTGTTGAGGTAGATCTTAGTCAAATCAATGATGTTGATTTAGTTGAATGGAACAGACAAACGAGTGATATTGTTTCTTGAAGGTTAATTCAGTCAACTGTGAATGTTAGAAATTTACATACTTTAGTAACTATTAGAATAAAAGGTGATAATATTTCCACTATATAATATGGTACTAATTTAGAGTGAAATGAAATCGAGAAACCTAAAGCAATAAAGGGAACAAAGGAGGCTTTTAGAGGAAGAATAAAATGAAATGGATGAAAATAGGAGAAGACAAATCATGAAAGAAGAATAAAAAGGAGGGGGAGAAAGGAGATAGGGTAGGAAGTGAAACATCACTAAGGGAGCCTATTGATTGAGGTGGTGAATTATGGGTTTCCAAGATTGGCTTAGTTTGTAGCCATCTTCCCCATTAAAATTATTAGGATGTTTTTCTATTTCAAGGGCTTCCCAAATGAGTCGGGTGGAATAGTAAGGGGATGATGCTAGGATTTTAGTTTGGTCAAATAAAATGAGGTGTTTGGATTTGGATGAGTGTTCGGAAATAGATGATTTGGAGATTTAGTCAATTCTTCCCGTGGTTGCAATGAAAGGGTTGTAGAGTCTTTTCCTATGCAAGATAGTTATGTTGTTGCAAGTCCTCAAGAGAATCATTCATAAACAAAAGAGCAATCTGATGTACAATCAAATAACAATAACAATGATCATATGCATTTGGTCATAGAGGACAGGAATCTCAAGAGTAGAGCCTCTGAGTGATGGAAGAGAGGAAAAACCCAAATTTCCTATGCCTGCAACAACCTTTGAATCCCTATATGTTGAGCATGTATTAAGGCTCAAGTCTTTATAAATTGAAAACCCCAAATTTCCACCCATATGGATCTTGATTTAACTTTGTTTCTCAAATCATCTAAATCCTGGATTTCTAGGTGTAGAACCTTGATCCACAACTGGAACCTTGACTCAAATTTTAAACTAAGCCTCATTTTTCCTTACCACATCTGAATTTGTTTTTGTATACATGAATTTATACAATTTTATTTATTTTATTTTTTGCATTTAATTTTTATTTTTATTTTATCCATTATTTAATTTCCCAAATCTCTACGTGATTTTAAATTCCCCTTCCTTAACTTCATATATTATTTTATTATTTTATTCCATTAGAGATTTACCATATCAGAAACTTTACATATGAGGCCTTTATCATTACTTTCCAAATCGAAACTTTATCATGGGGTGTATATTTTATTATTTTATTCAGAATTAGTATCTGGGAATTACCTTGGGGAATTACTTTCACTATCGAGAATTCACCATATGACTTTTAACTTTTGCACATCATGCAATTTGTTTCTCAAAAATCTCAAACTCTTATATTTTTTCATATTTATTTAGATTTTATTTATTTTATTTTTTATTTTGTTATCGTATTCATGTTTCTATTTTTATTTTATTTTATTCTTGGAAAATTTCCCGATCCAATCGAACTATGTACATTATACTTTACCAACTATTTCTAGGATTAT
>JASDQU010257048.1:5063-15800 GCA_032191745.1 Picea mariana
TGAGGCAACAAATTGAGGTAGAGTTTTCAAGATGGAAGAGAAGTATCCAAGAGTTGGACATTTTGGGAGGTTTTGGGGAAGTCAGGAAACGCGGGTTTATGGAGGCATGTGTGAGGAAAAACCGAAATCCATGTTAGCTTGGTGAAATTTTGTGGAAACGAAGGGACAACAAGTCTTTCGTTGTGGGCATGCCTGAGGTGCACCACAGATGGTTACAGAAACAGTTACGACAAAAATTCTTGGCGGGACAAATCTGTTCATGAGTGTCTTGGTGAGGTGAGGCGAGTTTTTTAACTCTACCAAGTTGTAAACCAAGCCGATAGTGCTAAGCACAGTTTGTGTTGCCTGCACCATTTTTGTGTTTGTCTTCATTTGTTCTGTAGTTGTTATATTGGGTTCTCATGTTCATGGATGCAGGCTTAAATAAGACTAAGTGTTAAATTGTGTTAACAATTGTCTAAGTAAGCAAGAGTTGCACTAGAGTAGGAGTGTGACTCGCTAGTATCCTAGAACGGAGAATGGGTATGCTCTAGGTGAAGAGGCATAGTCTGGATGAAGTATTCTTGGTGTGTCAAGCAACCAAGTTAGAACCGTTGCAGTGTCACACACCCTCAGGAGGTGAACAATTGCAAGATCTGATCAGATGTTCTGTGGGGTCGTAACATCTAGCATAAGGAAGAATGCAAAAATACATTAGGTATATAATAACTGAATATCAATACTAAACAAGGAAAATATTGTCTAGAACCAAATCTCATTTTACATAAACAATCGGAAAAATGGCACTTTGATAGAGAAAGGCCAATATATAAGTTGTTACAAGGGTGAAAAGACATCATAGCATAAGGGGCATAGTAGCTACACATGAAAAAACATAAATTTTCATGTGAAATCTTGAAGGATAGGAAGAAAAGTTCACATCCAATAACTAAAAAAACTTTTAAATTTTTTCTCATATATTCACTAGTCATTGATAATATTAATATCTACTTGTAATAAAGAAGGGCGTAGATTTACTAAAAATGTGAAATGTAAACATAATCTCTTCATAAAGCTAATACCATTAACATATTGAATTGTTAGAATGTCCATAAATTCTTCATATCAGACAACTAGACTAAAGAACGATATTAAAAGAATTAAGGAATCACTACACAAAAGCTATATAATCCCTTTTTTCTAGCATAGAAAATATACAATGTCACTCAAAACAGTGTTTTGTGGGTGTTGAGCATTTTAGTTGGGAACTTCATAGTATATTCAAAAAAATTGAAGGGATTGAGAAGACAATTATAGGACTAGAAAATAGGTTTGCGAGATAAATCGAAGAAAATTTCTAAAATTTATTGACACCATACTAAAAAATTATGATAATCGCTAAACAAGAGCTTAACCTCGACCTCTATAGATTAAACTTGACAAAAAATGAAAAATATCAGATTCTAATATGAAAACGTTGACATTTTGTTTATTACCATAAGAAAAAAACACACAAATTATTATTATAACAATTACTCGCTCTTTTGTATATCCAACTCTGGTAAACCATGAAGGTACCAGTAGTAACAGTTGCATCATATAATCTCAATAATTTATACCTTAAATCTCAATAATACCTAAACAACATAATTTGCACCTTGAATCTCAATAATACATAAACAACATAATTTTTCATTTCCAAAAAAATTAACTCAATATTCAATGTTAATACTTAGTTATACATATATTTAAGAATTTAAAAGAAAAAAAATCCTAAATATCGATATGCCAAATGGCAAACTCATAGCTCAAATGCGTTGCTTTTCAGGTGGTGCATCATTATCATCAGCAATGAATAATCTGCCCAAAAAACAATCAGGGGCTTTCTTTTTTAAAATTATAAATCTGACTCTCTTTCTTGTGAAATTATTTTTGAGCTAGTAAGGCTTTCATTTTGATGATTTAGGGTTACCAAAGCCTTTTTAGAAGGTTCTCCTTTTAATTTAGTATGCATTGATAAAAAAGAGTGAAAATGTTGGGTAGCAAGTGCTGAGCCATTTCTAGTGTCAAGAAATTTTCTTAGACAAAATAGTTGGGAAAAGAAACACAAAAATGACAGAGATAGTTTATGGGGTTTGTACGACAAATCAAATTCGCTACGATGACTCTTATCCATGTTATTACAATGCATTCATACTTACCTTTTGGACGATTCTACCATTGGATATTGTACGTATCTTTTTATGTCAAGTTACGAGGTCTTAATGACATGGAAATACAACAACTACCTTACGTCATTGCGAGGAATTTAGAATTTGTGATTCATTAATTATAGGAATTTGTGCATTATTACTATATTTTAAAGTTTCTATTTTTTTTAAAGATATTTTTTAGGGATATTTGCTTGAAATCTGGTGAGAAATTGTTGGATTTGCAAATTTGAGTGGTTATTTCTGTATAATCCAAGTATCCCATGGGGTTTTTCAGCAAATTGAATCTAGATATCATTTTTTGGAGTCAACTGGGTAGAGTAAGTCATTAATCTATGATCCATATCCATGAGTAATAGTCGCAAGTGACCAATAATTCTCATGATTTCAACAGTCCGCTTAGCACTCATTGCATCAGAAGTGGGGTTGAGACAAGCGAAATGAATCACATAACATCAATCATGACTTCTGGGGCTTGCACCCGGTAACCAAGACTTCTCAGGTGGTCACCCATCCTAAGACACCTCTGGCTCAAACATGCTTAACTGTGGAGTTTTTCCCCACAATCAAGCTCACTTAGCTTGCTACCCCATTTGCAAAACCTTAACAAGTAATGTGTTGTATGAACTATCCAGTTAGAGCTCCCTTCACTCTTATTATTTAAGCATAGAGGGGCTTCTGCAATGCAACATATTAGATATCATTTTTTGGGATTAACTGCGTAGAGTAAGTCATTAATCTATGACCCATACCCATGAGTATTAGTCGTCATTGACCAATAATTCTTATGATTTCAATAGTCCACTTAACACTCATTGCATCGGGTGATGCTCACAGGGGTGAAGAAGTGGGATTGAAACCAGCGAAATGAATCACATAGCATCAATCATCACTCCTGGGGCTTGCACCTGGTAACCAAGACTTCCCAGGTGGTCACCCATCCCAAAATGTCTCTGTCTCAAGCACGCTTAACTGTGGAGTTTTCCCCCACAATCAAGTCCACTTAGCTTGCTACCCCGTTTGCAAAACCTTAGCAAGTATTGTGCCTTATGAACTATCCAGTTAGATCTCCCTTCGCTCTTATTATTTAAGCATAGAGGGGTTTTTGCAGTGCAACATATTAGATATCATTTTTTAGGATTAACTACGTAGAGTAAGTCATTAATCTATGACCCATATCCATGAGTATTAGTCACCAATAATTCTCATGATTTCAATAGTCCACTTAGCACTCATTGCATCAGGTGATGCTCACAGGGGTGAAGAAATGGGATTGAAACTAGCGAAATGAATCACATGGCATCAATCATCACTTACGGGGCTTGCACCTGGTAACAAGGACTATTGAAATCATGAGAATTGTTGATAAGTTCCGACTAATACTCATGGATATGGGTCATAGATTAATGACTTACTTTACGTAGTTAATTCCAAAAAATGATATCTAATATGTTGCACTGGGGAAGCCCCTCTAAGTTGAATCTATTTCCACATTCAAAAATATAATTTAAATAACAAAAAATTGTGATTTCCTACAAATTTATGTTGTCAAATTCATGCTGAAAAAAATGAAACAATTACCCTAATTACCCTATTTCTAAAAAAAAAAATAGTCTTCAAAATTTTCAAGTTACAATCTATATTTGTTCTTATTACCATTTACACAATTACCAAACCTCATAATTCTCACATCCACTAAATAACTAAATAATTAAAAAGTGTATAAATATATACAGCTTGCTTTGACTCTTTCACAAAATCGTTGCTAACAAATTCTACTTATCCACAATGCTAGCCATCAGATATATTGTAAGCAACTTCTACTTACCCATAATACTAGTCTAATCAGATAGATTGTAAAAAAAAACATTTAACTTAGTGAGTCTTCATCACAAAAGACAACCATACAGGAAGAAATAGTCGGTATTCACTTGAAGGGTAAAAGCAGGGAAAGTAGTTCATTAATGAAAATGGATAAAAGTAGACAACTTCAATTTTTGAATGTACCAATAAATTTTATAGTGCAAAGTGCATAGAGTGGTGAGAAGTGAGCTAGAGAATATGCACATATCATAAACTACCATTGCAAAGATATTTAACAAACTAGTGATTTTTACTTATCTACACTATAAACTATCTATATATATATATATAATAAAATTGTATGTATATACATTTATATGAAGGATAACACGTCATCCATATGAATATAATTAGAAGCAACAAAATAGGTGAAGGACAACAAGTTTAATTTAAGAGTACATGTTAATTTTGAAGATTTTTTTATTTTTATTTTTAAATAATTTTATGAGTAATTGTTAATTTTAACAAAAACAAATTAATCATTTCACAATATTTAACCAATAAAAAAATATAAAATTTAATATATATATATATATATTTCAAAAATTTCTAATAATAAATATTTATTCAACATTATAAAACATGGTTAAAATTTTATAAATTTAAAAAAGTTAGCATGAATTTAACTTGTTGTAATTTTCAAAATAGATTTTTAATTTGATTCATTTTATATAAATTTTTTATTAGATTTTTTAAAATTTATTTATTTAAAAAAATATTAATTATTTATTTTTTTAAATAAATAAATGAAAAAAATTGAAAAACTATTAAATTATTAATTTGGTTATTTATTTCTATCTTTTATTTTAGATCGTTTTAGTGTTTTTCAAATGTATAATAATAATTAAATGGCATGAGTTGATGTCCACTCATCTAAACATTCTATCGATTTTTTTTATTTTGTCTGAAATCAATCTATTTATGTATTTATAAATACAATTTAAACAACAAAAAATAACTATTTTATCAAAATTTACATCCCCAAATTCCAACCAAAAAAATCCAAAAAATAAAACGTTTAACCAACACCCATTGAATACTACTAAATACTCTAATACTTTGGTTCTCACCATGG
The DNA here is from genome assembly GCA_032191745.1 of Picea mariana. Classification (NCBI taxonomy): domain Eukaryota; kingdom Viridiplantae; phylum Streptophyta; class Pinopsida; order Pinales; family Pinaceae; genus Picea; species Picea mariana. Next base: position 10,191 of record JASDQU010257048.1, read on the forward strand.
TTGAATCCACGGAGATTGCATCTGAAAAGAGAGAAGGGTGGGTTTCATAAACAATCTTGTCGAAACCCTAACCTTCCCACATTTTTTTTCAGTGCCCAATTTCCTGAAGTGGAGCCTAACTATTTTGGCTTTATGAGGATAAGAGGGGACGTTGGATTGAATATATCTTTCCACTTTCACTATTGAGTCGGGATAAGTTGTTTTAAGAAGGGAAGGCAGGTTGTCCCCTGATAAAATGATTAACTTGCTTTTATTGTGTTACAATTTTTTGTCATAATGATATATAATTCTTTAAGGATGAATATGAATAGAGTGTGCTTAAAAATAATTTAAAGTTTTTTTAAAATTATTATAATCAAATCAATTTGACTTGATTGATGAAAACAGTGTATTTAAAAATAATTTAAAGTTTTTCAAAATTATTATCATAAATACATTAATCAAATTTAACATTATTTAAAAATAATTTAAAGTTTTTTAAAATTATTATCATAAATACATTAATCATAAATTATTATCATAAATTTGACCTGACTCATATATTATTTACGACGTGTTTTACAAACACAATCCAAGATGACAACAACATTTAATTAATATTTTTTAATTGTACATGAATTTATAATTTATTTTATAAAAAATGGTAAATTTATTTTAAATAATATGATGTATCAAAATCTCATATATAACAAATTAAGCAATAATAAATCCGTCCATTAAACTAATATATTATATACATTTAGTAACAAATCTGTATGAATTTCACTTAACATCTCTTTACATTAATAGAAATAATTGCTAATAAATATATGTATAATAAAGTATAATGTTTCATGTGATTCTTTATTAGTGTATATTGTATTTTTGTTTTTGAAATCTGCTAAATCTTCAACACTTTTTTTCATGGAAAAAAATCGCTCAATTATATTATAGCATATAATTTTTTTACATTTCTCAATGCTTCTCTAAAGACCTTTTTCAAGTCTTACTGGGAGGATGAAACTATTGTTCAAAATAACTTACAAAATAGTCATAGAAGCTACAAAAAGAGTCTCAATTCTATCACCAAATAACTGTGAATAGGTAGTCCTACTCCAAATCTAAGAACAGAATCAAAATAGGAAATACTATCAAAACAAAAACTAAAAGGCTATGCTGCCCAAACATATAGAATCGCCATCAATGGTTAATGGATTCTAAATTGTCTCATTGGACCAGCCGCTCCATTGGTCCACTTTTGGTAAAAAAGTATGCCTTCAATATCCTCAATTGTTTGCTTTGATCAATTGTCCACTTCAGTATTAAAATTTCTATAAAGACGCTGGAAAGTAATGAAGCGGAAGCTCCCAGTCAACTTAATAATTCTAGCTTTCCAGCCCTCCAAAGAGCTCACCTGTAAACTGCCCTTTTTTGTTAACCAGTCGATAACAACCTTTGAGTCACCTAGCAAATGTAGATCAGGAAGCGATAAGTAATCAGCAAGCCAAAGTGAAGCCCAGGCTCCCAAGAGCTCTGCTTTAGCATTTGTCCATTTGCCACAATTTAATGTCCATCTATAAACAGTAGCCTCCAGAACTTTAATAAGACCCCCTGCACCACAAATGCTACCATCACTTTTGGCAGCACCATCAAACCAAGCAAGTGTCGAATCCTTACGATATGAAATCAAAATGTCCTTCGATGGTTTGTCTTTTGGATGATCCATGGAACCCGAAGATAATGTCATTATCTTGTAGATCAATGCATGCATAGACAGACTAGAATCCTCGAACAGAGCTTTGTTACGTTCTTTCCAAGTGTACTAGATGATATAAGCTACAATATGAGAAGGAACAGATTTATCCAAATACCAACACTTTAAACAATCCGAAAGTGTATTCCTTGCCCAACTCCTGTTCAGTTTTAATTTCTTATACACTAAATTCCAGACTGATATTGCAAAGGGGCAATAAATAAAAAGGTGACTAACTGACTCCAAATCAGATTTACAGAAAGGACAACGCCCCGGGCCAAACCATCCCCTTTTCTGTGATGTATCCCAAGTTAAGATTTTACCCTCCATAGCCAGCCAAACAAATAATTTCACCTTTAGTTGAGCCTTCCAATTCCAATTTTTTTGTTTCCAGGTATCAACTTTCAACAGTCTTTTAGCCGAGCTAATGCTTAAATAAAAACTCTTTACAAAAGGTCTTCCTGAATTGTCACCACCAACCCACATCAGAGTGTCCCTCATGTCATGGATGAGCACTCTCGACGTCGATAAAGAATTTCTGAACTGATCCCACTCATGAGCTAAATCCCCCTCCAAATCTAGATCAATGCTACTGAGCCAATAGGATACCAATGATTGATCACCTGATAAATTTCTGGCATGGGAAAGTGTAAGTATGTTCTTTTACTTTAACACCGTCAATAGACTACAAGAGATGAATGAGCAATCACCCATTCCCAGGATTCTATCCTTACCTAGTTCTATAAAAATCACGTTCCCAGGTAACCATCTTTAGCCAAGCAATATTAAATATAAAACTTTTAAAAGTCCAGACAAGATTCTAGAAATCCCAGTCTTTCTGAAATACTGAGATCTGAGCCATTTAATCACTAATTCTTGTAATATATATTTGTCAATCACCACCCTGTGCCAAATGCCATCACCCATGAGAATTCGCCATAACGTGTTCACCGCTAGAGACTTACTGAAGTAAAAAATATTTCGAATTCCCCACCCCCCAAAATATTTTGGCAGGGATATTCTCTCCCAGTTGCAAAGCTGCAGAATATGGGATTCACAATTCATTTTCCAAAGGAAATTAAACATCTGATTCCTGATAATTTTCAAAACTAAGCATGGAACAATTGCTAGGGACATCCAATAGATAGGTTGGCTAGATAACACTACTTTCAGGAGCATAATACGCCCTCCTAAAGAAATCCACCTATAGCACCAGTTAATAATCTTGTTTTCCAATTTTTTTTATCAACCAATGTCATTCATCCGAACGCATAGCTTCAGTCTTCATGAAAAAACCAAGGTATTTGAAGCCTTGTTCAATTTCTAGAAAATTATAAGGGAAGAAAGATTTGAACAGAAAAAACTCATGATCCGTCAGACCTGTTTGATGGAAAGCCGACTTTTATGCATTGATCAATAAACCAGAAGTCAAGCTGAAAAATTTAAGAACTTTATCTATTTCCCACCACTCATGAATAGTGGCACCAGTCATTATAATCACATCATCTACAAATAATATATGCAATATTTTAATTGATTTAGACACTTGAATACCTGTCGATTTACCCTCTCTTTGTCTTTATTTCAATAGAAAACTCAAACTTTCCATCACCAATATAAACAACAACGGCGATAAGGGGAAACCTTGCCTCAATCCCCTTCCACTCTTAAAAAATTATGTTGCTTCTCCATTAATCAAGACTGAATATGAGGTAGAGACTACACAACTCATAATCCAATTAGTCATATTTAGGTCCAGTCCAATTTGAAGGAGAAGAATGCGCAAAAGGTCCCAATTAACACAGTCATAAGCTTTTTGGAGATCCAACTTTAAAATCAAATACTTTGATTTCTTCTGGTTAATACTGTGGATACATTCATGGACTGTACCTCTAGCATCTTGAATCTGCCTTCCCTGTAGAAAGCCCAACTGCTCTTCCGAAAGTGATCTAGAGAGAAATCTATTTGATCTGATTAGCTATGATCTTTGAGATAATCTTGTAACAGATATTACACACAGAGATCGGTCTATAATCTCCAAAATGACGAGACTTGTTCACTTTTGGACTTAAAGTAATAAAAGTTGAAATTATAGATCCCGAAATAAAACCCATTGTTCTAGATTATCCAATCATTTCTAGAATGTCTTCTCCAACTAAGTCAAAGAAATGCTTAAATATCTCCACAGTCCAGTCATCCGGGCTTGCACTCTTATCCACTTTAAAAATTGTTAATACTTTCTTCAGTTCTTCCTTATCCACTGGTTTAAAGAGGGCATCAGACTCTGAATCTAGGACTATGTTTGGAAATAATGCAGCCACTTTAACGTGATCAGGAGGGTTTATATCCACAAATTTGTTATAAAAATCTTTAAAATGATTAACTGCTGCCAATTTTAGATTGTCTTGGCCTTTATAAATTGTTTCCCCCTCATCTTGTATCTCCCATATGAACTTATGGTTTCTCCTGTAGCTAGCATAACTATGAAAGAATTTTGTATTTAGATCTCCACTTTGAATCCATATAGAACGACTGCATTGGCGCCACTATTCCTCAATTTCCTTTAGTAATGAATTCCTTTCATGTTCTAAATCTTTTAAAGACAGATCAATCATAATGTAGCAGGTACCCTCCATCAAATTTTTCAATCTAAAGGAGATTTCCTGCTCAAGTCCCCTTAGCCTGACATTTTTTAAAGTTTTATATTCCTTCTACTAGACTTTGTACGTTTTTTCAAATATTTCAATTTCCAAACCAAACGCTTTTTCTTACCAGATTCCCGAAGATACAATGGATCTATCCAAAGGTTATGTACTAATGAATAGAAATCTTTATCAGAACTCCACACGGGATTAAATTTGAAAAGAATCGCTTTGAACATTGGCGGAAGATCCAACTGTAATAAAATCGAAGCATGATCAGAGATAAAAGGGTATTCAACCCAAGTTCTAAAAATACCAGTAGACACCACAAGATCCTAGGAAAGTAAGTAACGATCCAGTCTCTTAGCTATGAAAGCATCGCCCACCCGACCATTTCTCCATGTAGGGGCGAACTTTCTGGGCTAAATATCTATAAGCATATTTCTATTGAAAAAATTGGTGAAGAAAGTAGCCAATGATCTGAGGGTTGACCGGCTACCCCAAATTTCACCTGCCGACAGAGTCAAATTTAGATCTCCTGCTAAAACAAGATATTTCAGGGACAACATACCCGCAGACTCCAATCTTTCCCAGAATAATTTACGCTCCAAACATGGCCCATATGCGTTTAGAAGATTAATATTTCTTTTGGACTCTAAGCAGTGTCCTTTCAGTAAGATACCACCACAAGTCAAGTAAGGCACCATATCAAAATATAATGGATCCCAAGCAACTAATAACCCTCCAGAATTTCCCACTGAATTAACCACACAACAAAGCCACTTCGGCCTCAGAAGTTGAAAGAAACTACGAGCCTTTTTTGAATGTACTAAGGTCTCTTGAAAAAAATAAAAAATTGGATGAGATTTTTCCAACACACTACGAACCGAGGCACGTTTTAGGGTGCCTCCATTCCCTCTAAGATTTAATGATAATAATCACATTACTTAGTTCTTACAAAGGCCTTCAAAGCTCTAAGAACCCTACCATCAAATAAGTTATTTACAACTAATAAAGAGTGATGCAAATGGCCACCTTGTTAATCATTTATTTATTTCATACTATTTGTAAAAACACTTTATATTATTAAAAATTAATTGTATTCAATGGTAAACTTGGTTTGAGAACTTTACAGTTTTATATATTATTTTTAAAGATAGCTTTTGTATACATATTATAAATTTAGATTTTTTTCATTTTTTTCATTTTTTTCATATTAGAAAATTTTATTATAAT
>JASDQU010257049.1:1591-15899 GCA_032191745.1 Picea mariana
TTCAGAGCCGTTTTGAGGCCCTAAATGACTTTTTTTGGGCATCAAAGTTCTAGCACAAATGAGTTTGTTCTGGTCACAATATTCGCAAGTAGCAGTGTAGTCCTCAGATGTATATTTCTAATGATGTATCATGTGCGTCAAACAGAGATAGTATGCAAAAGTTACGACCCCGAGAAATTGATGTACCAATTTACCCTGACGGGGCCCATATTCTGGTGTTTCATCTCTTAGGGTTAGGTTTTTGGATGTTTAAGGTTTCCATTGTTTCTCAATAATATATAGGCCTTTGAGCCTCATTGGAACATGGATTTCAGAGGCCTATAGCAACCACATATCTTCTTAGAGATAAGCTACCAGCGCCCTAGCTAGTTTATTTCCATTCTGTTTGTAAACAAGTTTCAGTTCTTTGATATTAATGAAATGAAGTGTTATTTTCGTTGCATATTTGTATTCATGGATATTTGTGAATTCTGTTGTGATCCTGCATAAATTTAGATCAATGGTATCAGAGCGGTCTGCTCTTTCTCAATCCTTCTTTTCATATCCCCAACGAGGTCGGGGTATAAGGAGTTAGGGCTCGATCTGGTTGAACCTTTGCAAGATCAGCCTCGCAAACTCTGATGACCACCCATGGGGGACGAAAAGAAAGACGAGGGAGTAGGAGATCCTATCAAAATATTGCTCAAGGAGGCCCTTTAAAAATAAAGGAATGCGATGATGGATAACTTCACCCAGATCCTTCAACAATTGCCCACTCGTGGCACATCTGCATCTAGCAGCCACTCTGGAGGCGCAACCCCTTTTAAGGTACAAGTAAAATTTGAAATTCCCATATTTGATGGAAAAATAGATGTAGACATCTTAGATAGATGGTTGAATCGATTAGAAGGATATTTCTCGGTTCATGACTTTTCCAACTGAGAGAAGATTATTTTTTCATTGCTCAAAGCCGCCCCCCATGTCAAGGACTGGTGGGAAACCTACTGTGAGAAAAAGGATGAGGAGGAATCCTCTTTGTTCTCGGTTGTACCCACTAGGAATTATTTTCAAGACGCCATCAAGGAACAATATTATCCCATGGGTAGCTATGAGGACAAGTACATACAATGGACTACGCTACGACAACAAAGGGATTAAGATGTGCATGAGTTGACGAATCTGTTCCATACCCTGTGCACAAAGTTGGGTATCAAAGATTCAGATAAACATTTGGTGTTGAAGTACCACATTTGTATGCACAGATACATTCCATAGGAAATGAAGTTCCTCGACATCTCCTCACTTGGTACGACATATCGGTATGTTGCCAAGATTGAGCAGAAATTCAAACAGAAGAAGCGAGACTTTGGATCTGCGAATCAAAAGCAAGTGAAAGGTGCCCCCAAACCAAAAACCAAAGGACAAAGCCAAGGCATGGCATCTTAAGACAACCTACCAAAGCCAAAAGCAAAGAAAAACACCACGAAGCCGAAGAAGGACACGGGAAAGTGGTGTGAGCTCCATAAGAGCTCCACTCACAACACAAGTGAGTGTTAGGCCAAATAGTCACTAGTGGTCGAGATGAGGGATTCTGAATTAGATGCATGCTCTGGCATTGAATAAGAACCTGAGAAGGGGAATGACAGAGGGAAGCAGATTATCTGTGTGGAGCCCAATGCCACCGTTTCCACCATGAAGATCCAAATGGAAGAACTGGAGGATTGAGAGGAGGAGGAGTGTCTCTTCCACTCCCAAATGTGGGTAAAGGGTTTCCCACTATAGTTCATTGTTGATAGTGGGAGCCAAAAGAACCTAATTTCAACAAAGGTTGTGAAGTGGTTGGGATTTCCGACCACAACACCCCCACAGCCGTACACCATCAGGTGGCTTCACAAAGGACGGGATCTCCAAGTCAGCCAACAGTGTCACCTTCCCTACAACATTAAGCCCTTCACCGATGAGGTATTATGTGACATTGCTCCTCTTGATGTTTGTGATGTATTATTAGGCCAACCATACTTGTGGAAGAGACATGTTGGGTATGATTCCCGGCCTCACGCTGTTATTGTTACCTTGGGCAATAATTTGTACAGGATACGAGAGGTACCACTGCCTGCCACTATCTCTTTGGTTACTGCAAAACAATGCAGTAAGCTCATTTCCAAAACTAGGAAATTTGTTTTCCTGATGACCCACCCTCAAGGAAAGAAGAAGACTGTGTCCACGACCTCCAGACAGGGCTCCCTTGCATGAAAACAACAAATAGACAAGGTCGTGGAGGAGTATCGGGACATCTTCACCTCGCTCGCAGGGGTGCCTCTACACTATCAAGTCAAACACCCCATTGATCTGACCCCAGGTGCGTTGCTGCCCAATGGACCGATCTATCGACGCTATGTTCTGGAGAATGATGAAATCAAGAGGAAGATCTAGGAGCTGCTACAAAAAGGTCACATCCAAACAAGTTCATCACCTTGTGGGAGCCCGATCGTGTTGGTGCAGAAGAAGGATGGGACTTGGAGACTTTGTATTGACTATCCGGCGCTGAAGAAGATCATTGTCTAGAATAGGTATCTGATCCCACAGATTGATGACTATCTGGACTAACTCAAAGGGGAAAAATATTTTAGCAAGATTGACTTGAAGTCCAGGTATCACCAGGTACCAATCGAACCATCTGATGTGTGGAAGATTTCCTTCAAAGCCAAGGAGGGCCTTTTCGAATGGTTGGTCATGCCTTTTGGGTGATGAATGCTCCTGCAACCTTCATGAGGCTGATGGACGCCATCTTGAGGCCATTCACCAACTCATTTGTAGTAGTGTACTTGGATGACATCTTTATCTTCAGCTAGACTTGGGAAGAGCACCTCCACCACATCCGACAGGTCCTCCAAACACTACGGAAACACAAGTTGTGTGCCAATTTGGAGAAGTGAACTTTTGGCATGACCCAGGTTCAATATCTAGGATACATTATTGATGAGCATGGGGTGCATGTGGATCCAACCAAGATCCAAGTCATCTAGGATTGGCCAGCCCTGACCACTCTAACAGAACTTCATATCTTTCTAGGTCTTGCTAATTTCTACTGCAAGTTCGTGTTGGGATTCTCTCATATCACTTGGCCCTTGAGTCAAGTCACCAAGGGAGGAGCGAAAGAAAAATTCTTTTGGTCATAATCTCAACAGAAGGCGTTCAAAGAATTGAAACATCACCTCTATTGTGCCCCAATGCTGACATTACCAGACTTTCAACAACCATTTGAGATCGAGACAGATGCCTCTGACTATGCTATTAGGGAAGTTGTTACTCAACAAAGGCATCCAGTGGTATATCACAGTGCAACATTGTCCGACATAGTCCGAAAGTATCCCACTTATGACAAAGAAATGTATTTCATTGTGCAGGCTTGCCGATAGTGGAAGCATTACATTTTGGGGAAGGAAATGATCATCCACACAGACCATCGACCCCTGCAATTCATCCAAACACAAGGGAAGTTGCAGAACGATCGCAATCAGAAGTGGTCCACATATTTGCAACAGTTTCTTTTGAACATCAAGTAAAAGAAGGGTAGCACCAATAATTTTGCAGACTGCCTCAGTCGACCACCGATCGTGGAGATAACCACTATGCTCAACTCTTGTGGGCACAAGACTTCTGATTGGCCGCTTCTCTACAAGAGTGATCCAGAATTCGGCCACACATACAAGACACTCTTGGAGGGTAACCGAGTTCCAAATTTTCACTTCCAAGATGCACTACTATGTCAGTTGGGACACCTTTGTGTTCCTTCAAGCAAGTGTGCCAAGATGATTTGGGAAGCGCACTACAGTCGGGTCGCTGGGCATTTCGGGGTCTATAAAATAGTGGCAGTACTACAGAAGTATTTCCATTGGACAAACCTTTGACATGATGTCGGGAAGTACATCAGATCTTGCACTGCCTGCGCCATTGCCAAACTGACCATCAAGAAGCAAGGCCTCTATACTCCGTTACCTACCCCTAGTCGACCTTGGGAATCCATCTCCATGGATTACATGTCGAGCCTTCCTTCTACTAAGCATGGAAATGACTGTGTTTTCATGGTCGTCGAAAGATTCTCAAAGATGGCCATTATGACGGCCTGGAAGATGAATATCACGGCAGAAGCCACTGCTAAACTCTTCTTTAAACGAGTGTGGGTACACTTTGGGATCCCACAGTCTATCATCTCATATCGGGATAGCAGGTTCCATGGTACATTTTGGTCCAGCCTCTGGTCAATGCTGGACACCAAGCTCACCAAGTCCATAATTTTCCATCCCCAAACTGATGGCCAGACAGAGGTTGTCAACAGGATGTGTTATCACTCCAGGAAACTCTCCTAGGCTATATATCAAAGATGCCTAGTAACTTAATCTTTTTGGTAACTATTTTCTCAAATAAGGGTGTGGGTTTGGATCAGGAGGAATATATTAATCATCGGTTTGTATATTCAAGACAGTCTAGCTATATTCATGCAATACAAGGCCTTCAAGAGCTATTATCAGATAGGTTTGTAAATCAAATGGATGAGAAAACGAATCAGTTAACCAGAACACACATAGACAATATATATGATGGGTCAACAAACTAGCCCTAAGATGCTTATGATTCTAGCTTAACAGTCAAAAGTAAGATGACAGTTACCATGGGACCATTAAACATAGACGAAAGAATGATTTCTACTCATATGCATAGAAATAGATGAAGGAGAGTCTGATAATAACAAATGAAAGAAGCTTGCAGGCTTAATATATTAAAGAAAGTGTCTCTTTACAATAACAGTAGATTATAGAACTCAAAATCGAACCCTTTGTTCATCAAATGTTCTTGGATTTATAGCCTTTACAAACAGTTTCAAGATCCTCAAAAGATGGATCTGATAACCTCTTCTCCTATCTCAAATTCGAATTTGTGAGGTGGCTGGAAAAGACAGAAATTTCTGGAAATATGCTGCTCAAAGATTTACCCATATCTCTCAAACCAAAACCGTTGTGTAAAAACTGGAAGAATATTTTGTAGATTGGTTTGTTTTGAGAAAAAACCTCTCTCATTTATTTGAGATTCGTTTTCAGTTGCCTGGGATCTGCATTTCAAAAACATGTGTCAAACAGGGAAATTCTGAGATCCGAAAAATAGGGCTCAGAGATGAATTTGAATCTCCCAATCTATGACACCTGTAGGAAAAATGAGAGAGGTTATTGTTCTTTGATGTGTTAGAAACAAAAACCTCCTCCCATTTCTCAAAAATATTATTCATTCGCTCATAATCATCATTTGAAAATGATGACTCAATGAAGTAAAAACACAAAATTTATGCACTTTTGGTGGCTTAGAAGCCCTTTTGGAAAGGCGCTTAGCTACCGAAACCTGAGTTTTGACTTTTTTGAAGGGAAAAACAAATAAAAAAATTTTCAAACTTTATTACAAACCTAAGGCTCTACAAATGAACCTTAAAAAATTTAGAAATGTATTTTTCAATGACTTCCTATCACCTAAAATAAACAAATTTGACTGTGTTATTTGAGGAGATAACATCTGGCTCCTTCTGGGGATGAAAGCCTCCCTGCGAGGTTTCAAGAACCTCAACTCCAATGCCTTTCCTATTGGGCTATGGAGTCATTTGGCCTGTGAAACTGATCTTCTGCAAACTCGTAACTTGCATGTAGCCTTTACCATTGGGTTATGGAGTAATTTAGCCTTTAGAACTGATCCCTGCAAACTTGTAGCCTTTATCTAGATAGTCTTCATGTCTTTGATAGCCGCAGTAGATCTCCCTAGACTGTGGGATAAGTCAAGAATGCCACCTTGGAAAACAAGTCATTCTTTTGTCATTAATATGTAACAAACTTTATCTCTTTTACCTTGTTGGCACCTCCAAAACTCGGACAACACATTGAAACAGATCCTCTTAATAATAACCTTAACTTGTAAATCATCCTCGTACCCTTTAGGATGATAAAACTTGGATCTATGCAAAAATAGTTCCATTCTTCCCTTCTTTGTGCTTTCAGTGACTAGAGAGCTAAAATTTGAACCTGTAAGCCACCGAAAGCTCTGCTTTCGGTGGCTAATGAATAGTTAAAATGTTTTCCTAAGCCACTGAAAAGCCTGTTTCAAAAATAGTTCATGAAATTGCAAAAATGCATTATCTCTTGGCTTCTAAACTTCAGAAGGCAAATTTTTTATCCAATTGGAAGAAACACCTTTTTGGATTCTACCAGTTGGAATGGACCCATAAACCAGAGCACATGTGACATGTATTCTATTGGGTGCAAACCTTGGAGAAGAGGGAATATAATAATATTGAGGTTACAGATGCAGGGAAATTGTTGCAAAGAAGACACTGAGAGGTGGTTTTGCATATTGAAACTCTGTTATTACTTCTAAAAGACTTCTTTGAATCATAGTAATCCATTGGGAGTACTCATCCCTTCCAATGGGTGATGAAAGAAACTTCAACTTTCTGTTTCAGCTAGACTAGATGCATGACTAGCCAATGCAACCAAGGCATCCTTCCGAGGAGGATTCAACAAATCTACATAACGAGCAAGAGCAATCTGCAGATTGCATGGACCAAGGAAAGGTGGTGGCAAGGAGCTTCAACCAAGAGGCGTACCATCTTCTTTGTTACCATGGACTGAAATTATTGTGTCTAGTGGGTAGCCTAGAAACTTTGCAGTTTTCTCCACAGTTTCATTTAAGTTTTCTGCATATTCACCAACGTGATATTCAGTCTCATACATAAGGCCAGTGTCTAAGATATCAAATTCCAAATGGATGCAAGAACGGTCAAAAAATGGTGTGTGAATTTCTATTTTCTCGGCAAGGGTGATGAATATCATAAATGGCTTGACCATTCTACTTTGCATAAGTTTCCCCATAAAGAAGAACCGAAGGATCGTGAATTTCTACCCGGTACTGAGGTATTGCTACCGTATAAGGTGTAGCATTTGAAGGCCGATCATCTTCATCTCACAATAACTAATAATCATCACCATGGCCCAATGGAGCAAGTCGTTTCCCACCTTGCTCACTTAATGCTTCATCTATTGTCTGTTTCGTACCCCATACATAAGGTTGGAAAGCCAAATCCCTCTCTCTTTTTCCATACGTTGCTAGCATAAAAAATGTTATTTTTTCCTCAGGACTGTTCTTCTGAGGCTACAACAGCCTAAACAGTGTCTGGTTCTTCATCATTCTGGGCAAATGCCTCTGGTACATCAACAAAACTAGTTGTTTCCTTTGCTACGGTTTCAGAGCAATATGTGCCTTAGGTCTTGGAGGCATCATTTTGATTATTAGTAGCCTGATCTTCCTGTACAACCTAGAATCAACATTTGGTTCCTTTTCTCCAACTTATCATATTGTTTAGTAAGCCTTTGGTGAGAATCATACAACTCAATATCTCTTTCTGTCAAAGTTTGATTACTAGTCTTAACTTCTCTGTCAAGGAGTCCAGGATCATATACTTGTCTTAGCATTTGATTTATTTTTGACAATTTGGGCTTGTTGGTTGATGCCTCATCATCTTGCAGCTCCTACTCTTCCTTAGGTGTAGGTGAAGGAAAATCTGCATACTCTTTCATCTGTTTTCCAGCTGAGACTGCTCCTTGAAGATCTGGCTCTGCTACAATTTCCTCATGCTCTGCTGCAACCTGCTATAACCATTTCCAAAAATTTGTACCACCAAGCTTTAGATATCCACTTGTCAAGTCATAGCCATTTATAATGTTCCATATGGATTAGTAAGAGGTCTGGGAGGCAAAATATAGGTTGAAAAATCCATGCATTGGATGAATAGGTGGGGGTGGCACTTGACTAGAACTAACATTGCTATTATCACTTGTTTGAGATCCACCTTGACTAAGCACCTCCAAAACCAAAACAGAACCTTGATAATGATGACTTTAATTATTATCTATCATTTGGAACTGTCCTCGTGGCATTCAGATCAAGGGAACTCAGATTTGTGCAAAAATAGTAGCATTCTGCCCTATTCTGTGCTTTTGGTGGCTAGGAGAGCCAAAATTCTAACCTGTAAGCCACCGAAAGCTCTGCTTTCGGTGGCTAAGGACAACTATGCAAACTGAAATAGCCACCGAAAAGGCAGGCTTTCAAAATTGCAGAAATGCATTTCTTTCTGCCTCACCATTGTTGGACAACGTCGAGCTTATATGTTTTCATATCATCAGACCTCTAATTCAATCAGCACATTTATATGTAGTAAGAGAATTCCCTTTTTATTTGAGTTGATCAGATGTTCTATGTGTTAACACTCCAATCTTTTGCAGATTCTTTGATTGAACTTTGCATTCCCCTTTCTCTTCTTGCTGGCGATGATACCTAGAAAATATGGCAAATATGCTCGGTGTTTGAGTTAATTCAACACTTTGCTTCTGTAGAGTCTGGTAGCTACCTTCAAGTTCTTCATGCCTGCGTAAAATGCTCATTATTTCTGTTTGAAAATTTTGATCAAAACCCCAAAACAATCATTATTCCACCGTTAAGAAAAAGAGCCTGCAGATGCCATTGGACTTCCATGCTCGTGGCACCATCCTCTTAAGTATTTCAAGAGTGTGATGTGCAACCTGTTGTGGGATTTCTTTCTCTCAGCATTAGGATTCAACATACTCGGTTTTAACAAAATTCCCTCAAACAACACATTGTTCTCTGCCAAGTAGAAGAAAACCTCAGTCCAGACTTTCTCTGCCACTTCAAGGTTTTTATCAATGAAATGGTCTCCATCCAATATAATCTTTGGCTCCACAATGGGCATAAGGCCATTGTCTCGATAAAGGGTAGCATAACATGCAAGTCCTCGGGAAGCTTTGCTTATTTAAGAAAACTGAAAGCAATCTATCTGCTCATATGAAGAGCTTATTCAGCTGCCTACTCCTACTTCTAACTAAATCTGAAATTTGGTTAAGTAAAGGCAAAATTCCATAGTAACCATTCAATAAATTTCAAAACTGAGATGAGCATGTCTCTATCACTCATCATTAGACAATGTCTAAAACATATTAGCAGTGATAAAAAATTCTTCAAGAAAGAAAACTCACCCGGGAGTGCTGATGGGATAATGAAGTTTAAAATTTTCAATTGATCTGAAATATATGATTCCATCAAGGCTGCAACCGGATATTTAAACACGTACAAATATGGTTGCTCAACAACTAACGGAGAAAAAGGCATCATCAATTTTTGATCTAATCCTTTCTGCTCCCCTTTATCATATTCATCACATATGGGAACATCAAGATAGAATCCAAATGGAAAAGATGAAGCTTTCTACATAGAATTATCAGCAGTATGGCTTTGAAACGGATCTCAAACAACATCTCCTCTTTCCTTATCATTATCATCATGTTCATCTAGATTTGAATCAATAGGTTCATCTAAAGCATCCTCAGTAATGAAATCATCAATATTGTATGGTAGATCTTCTTCATGAGAAGTAGTAATAAAAAGAACTTGAACTTCATCCATGTATGTATCTTCATTAATATATCCACTTTCATCCTCCCTACTAGAAGAAACAATATGTTGAATATCTAAATGAAACTCCTCACAACAATGCTCAAACAAAAGTTCTTGAGAAAAATACCTTTTGCAATGCTTATGGAATACTCTATGAAAATCTTTCAAAGATGAAATACTAGAAGGAGTTAATGAGAAATACCACTTACATGCATCACCCTCCAATGAATAGAAAAACATCTTCATGAGCACATCTTCATCATGTATATGTAACTGAGCCATGCATTAATGAAATCTGATGAGGTGATCTGAAGGATTATCCTCTTTCGCTTCTTTGAACCGTGGAAGGTAGTCTCCCCAAATACCCATAAAAGGTACTGGATGTGGGAAACCAAGAATTGTAGAAAAGTTAAGAGGTGAAAACCTCCAAGCCAAAAGAGCAGCAAATGCCTTTGACATTTGAAGACAGTGGAGTCGCCAGTGAATTCGTCCTTCATGGAATTGCCAAATAGAAGATTACAACCAATATGATGTCCAACCTTTGTCTATCATCAAAATCTAGAACTATGTCGTCTCCCAGAGAATCTGAGCTTCAATCTCCTCTCCCCTACAACGGCACGAATTTGTAATCACTCCAGGAAACTCTCCTAGGTTGTATATCAGATATGCCTAGTAACTTAATCTTTTTAGTAACTGTTTTCTCAAATAAGAGTGTGGGTTTGGATCAATATGAATATCTTAATCACTGGTTTGTATCTTCAAGATAGTCTAGTTATATTCATGCAATACAAGGCCTTCAAGAGCTATTATCAGATAGGTTTGTAAATCAAATGGATGAGAAAACTAATTAGTTAACCAGAACACACATAGACAATATATATGATGGGTCAACAAACTAGCCAAAGATGCTTATGATTCTTGATTAACAGTCAAACGTAAGATGACAGTTACCATGGGACCATTAAACATAGACGAAAGAATGATTTCTACTCATATGCATAGAAATAGATGAAGGAGAGTCTGACAATAATAAATGAAAGAAGCTTGCAGGCTTAATATATTAAAGAAAGTGTCTCTTTACAATAACAGTAAATTATAGAACTCAAAATCGAACCCTTTGTTCATCAAATGTTCTTGTCTTTATAGCCTTTACAAACAGTTTCAAGATCCTCAAAAGATGGATCTGATAACCTCTTCTCCTATCTCAAATTCAAATTTGTGAGGTGGCTGGAAAAGACAGAAATTTCTGGAAATATGCTGCTCAAAGATTTACCCATATCTCTCAAACCAAAACCATTGTGTAAAAACTGGAAGAATATTTTGTAGATTGGTTTGTTTTGAGAAAAAACCCCTCTCAGTTATTTGAGATTCGTTTTCAGTTGCCTGGGATATGCATTTCAAAAACATGTGTCAAACAGAGAAATTCTAAGATCCGAAAATTAGGGCTTAGAGATGAATTTGAATCTCCCAATCTATGACAGCTGTAGGAAAAATGAGAGAGGTTATTGTTCTTTGATGTGTTAGCAACAAAAAACTCCTCCCGTTTCTCAAAAATATTCTTTAGTCGCTCAAAATCATCATTTGAAAATGATGACTCAACGCAGTAAAAACACAGAATTTATGCACTTTCGGTGGCTTAGAAGCCCTTTTGGAAAGGCGCTTAGCTATCGAAACCTGAGTTTTGATTTTTTTGAAGGGAAAACCAAATCAAATTCTTTTCAAACTTTATTACAAACCTAAGGCTCTAAAAATGAACCTTAAAAAATTTAGAAATGTATTTTTCAATGACTTCTTATCACCTAAAATAAACAAATTTGACTATGTTATTTGAGGAGATAACAGGATGATCATACACATTTTGCACAGGTACAACTCAAATCATCCATGCACATGGGATGAGAGCCTACCCTATGTACAACATAGATATAACCGAGCCCTCCAAATCTCAACCGACCACAACCCCTTCTAGGTGGGCTTGGGATTCCAACCACTATTTCCCATTAATGTAGCCATGCCCTTTGCAGCGACTCAGGCTGATTCGGCTCATGTCCAGTTTGAAGTTGCCAAGGTGAACAGCTTCATTGAGTGCATTCAACACATTCTCCAATAGGTTCATGACACATTGAACATACCCAATGCTAAGTACAAGCAGCGACATGATCAGCATCGGGTGCAACGCAACTTCCAGGTGGGTGACAAAGTGTGGCTACATTTGCAGAAGGAGTGCCTCGCTGGACCCCACCACAAGCTTCGCCCGCTCCAATATGGGCCATACACCATCACCAAGGTTGTAGGGGAAAATTCCTTCGAGCTCAGTATTCCACCATTCCTTGGTTTGCACCTAGTGTTCAATGTGGACCGCCTTCGGCCCTACTTTCCACCTCTACTGGACAAATCCGACATGGCAGAACAACTCAAACAAAGAGAGTTAAATCCATACTGCATGGAACAAGCCACAACTGATCGGATTATGGACACATAGATCGAGAACACCATCCAGCAGAGGATCCAACTATATCGAGTTGTCAAAGCAGGCCAACTCCTTCACCAGGGCAGGTGGCTCACCAGGGACCAAGTTCAATAGAAGTTTCCTCATCTCATGGAGGAACTCAACGCAATGGGGACCATTGCTTTCTAAGGGGGGAGGAATGATCCAAGTGGATATTGGTGTCCACCTGCCTATTCCACTTGGACCCCCACCATTGTTTCTTTCAGTTTTTCGGTTTCCTTAATTGTAGCATAATTTACTATTTTTGTCAGTTTTTCGGGTCCTGAACTTCCGGAGCCGTTTTGAGGCCCCAAACGACGTTTTTTGGGCATCAAAGTTCTAGCAAATATGAGCCAGATTTGAACTTGATATTTTCTATGAACAAGGTATTCCTCGGATATATCTTTCTAACGATGTATCATGTGCGTCAAACGAAGATAGCATGAAAAAGTTACAGCCCTGGGAAATTGATGTACCAATTTACCCCGATAGGTCCCATATTCGGGCATTTCATCTCCGAGGGTTAGGTTTTTGGATGTTTAGGGTTTCCATTGTTTCTCAATAATATATAGGCCTTTGAGCCTCATTGGAACACGGAGTTCATAGGCCTATAGCCGCCACATCTCTTCTCAGAGATAAGCTACTAGCACCCTAGCTAGTTTATTTCCATCATGTCTGTAAACAAGTTTCAATTCTTTGATATTAATGAAATGAAGTGTTATTTCCGCTACATCTTTGTATTCATGGTTATTTGTGTATTTTGTTGCATTCCTGCATAAGTTCGGATCAAAGACAACCTTCAAAACAAATGAAGGGTTGTATGAGTGGCTTGTTATGCCATTTGGCTTGACAAATGCCCCAGGTACTTTTATGAGGTTGATGAATGAGGTATTAAAGGATTTTGTTGGTAATTTTGTGATTGTATATCTGGATGATATATTAGTCTTTAGTAAAACTGAAGAAGAGCATTTGAGGCACTTAACATTAGTGATGAGAAGATTGCAAAGGGAGAAGTTGTTGATAAATTTGAAGAAATCCTCTTTTATGAAGACATAAATCATTTACTTGGGTTTTGTAATCTCTTCAAATGAATTGAAGATGGATCCAGAGAAGGTGAGAGAAATAAGAGAATGGACATCACCAAGAAGCATATTCAAGGTGAGAAGCTTCCATGGATTAGCAAGTTTCTATCGGAAGTTCATTAGAAATTTCAGTGGAATTTGTGCACCAATATTAGATACGGTGAAGAACAGACACAAGTCTTTTAAGTGGATAGAAGAAGACGAGAACAGTTTTAGGATATTAAAGGAGAAGATAACAGAACAACCGATTATGGTCTTGCCTGATTTCGGGAGGATGTTTCAAGTGCGATGCGATGCTAGTGGAGTAGCAATTGGAGCAGTCTAGAGCCAAGATAATAGGCCTGTTGCATATTTCAGTGAGAAGTTGAATGACACCAAGAGGAAGTATTCCACATATGATAAAGAAGTTTATGCAGTAATTCAAGCCTTAAATAAATGGAGGCACTACCTTGTTCCAAAGAAATTTTTTTTGTACAACGATAATTAAGCTTTACAATTCATAACTAGATAGGAGTTAAATCAAAGACATGCTAAGTGGATAGAGTTTATGCAAAATTTCACTTTTGTCATTAAACATATTTTTGGTAATGCTAATAAAGTTGTTGATGCATTGAGCAGGAGATGTATGATTCTGCAGGAATTTCAACTGAAAACCTTAGGGTTCAAACCCCTGAAGGAAATGTACTGTGATGATCTAGATTTTAAAGAGGCATATTGATGCAGACCCCCTCCTCTAGCAAGGTTCTGCAACCTCCCAGTCTCTGGATCGTTCCTATTCTCAAGCCGAAATGGCTCTTTAGTTCTCTGTTGGAACCTTCAATGAACAAATCCACGGGTCCAAATGTGAACTCAGCCCCACGCCAATAAGCACTGAGTGCGAGCTCCTTCCCCATGTGACCACTACACGTGACCACTGGCTTATTCCACAAAGAGTGCGTCGTGTTTTGCGACCTCGGGAGTATTGGCGTGTGAACCACTCCTGACTCTCCAACTCCCAAACTCCGAAAGGGGATTAACAAGCCCTGAGCTCCTCTCTTATCCTTCCTCCACACGACCACGATGCTATGACCATGGTCCACTTTTCGAGATTTTGGGACTCTTGCATGAGGGCCCCGCTTAACTCTTGTTTCCCAAATCCCCGATGGATGTTGATCTCTACCACGTGTCACCCCGAATCCAACGATCCAGAATGATTTCGCGAATTTGCCTTCCATGATTTCACTCCTCTCCACACTTGTACTCCTAAATTCTGGAT
>JASDQU010257050.1:0-15899 GCA_032191745.1 Picea mariana
GTCCATACTTCTGGGGTGTAAATACTTCATGGGGTATAGACACGGCTGAAAGCAAAGAACCTCTGCATCAGGAAGATAATCAGGCTCCACAACCAACAGATCTAACCTTAATTCATACCTAAAGCACTAAGCATCGATATATATATCTACTACACATCAATATTAGTGCACTAAGAAGATAAATACATAAACAACATTTCAATAAGCACATCAACATAGGATATACATGGTTCACCCCAGTGTGGGGCTACATCCACAAACTCTTCTTCTCTTATTTATTAGTCTCTTCAATCTCCTTACAACACCAAGCCACAAAAGCAACTCTTCATAGGACAAGAGATCTGCATGCACCTCACCAGATCCTCCTTCCCTGAGTTATATCAAAGCATAAGGACTTACACATTCTGTCTGCAGCAAGCACTTGCAAAATGCTTGCACATATCTCTGCAAGCCTTAATGCATCTTCTTGCACATAACTAATATTAGCACTAAGACATCGATTCTCTAGGTGTACTTATTAAATATCCTAGCTACTTATTTATACATTAAAAAAAGGGCCTAAACATGGGTAAACCCATGGGATGACATCCCATACCCGTTACATAAACCCTAAAACCCAAAAATACCGCAAAAAGGGTGGGATCCTGTGATCTCCTCTTTGCTTGGGTGCTCCATCTTTGACCAACATGTCGAAGTCCCAAAAATGGTCAAACACGACCAATGTTTCCACAAAACTTGGTTGAGGGCCAACATTCCCCAACACTCACTTGTGACTCATCCTAAGTCACTTTGATTTTTGCAACACTGCTTCGAATTCCTCGAGCTTAGCTCGAGTTGCCTCAACTTGTTGCTTCTCCAGAGCCTCCTGGTCGGAGAACTCCTAAATGACTTGCTCGGTGACATGCCTTTCCAGGCATTGTTCCACTGCTGCGACCACCTGTTCTAGTTGTGATCATTGTCCCTCGATTTATTCAAAGAGGGTGCAAGTTTCATCCTGCACCAGATAGATTTGTTGTGTCACCTCCATCACTCTACTTTGGATAGCAGTGACCTGCTGCTAAACTGCGCACTGCTCCTATAATATCTTCATATTCTTAACAACCATAAGCTATTTCATATACTCTTGCACTGTCAATGCCTACTGCTTCACCTACTGGAGATGTTACTCTAATATCCTCAGTTTTAGGTCCTCTGCAACGTACTTGTAGGTCTGCACACTTGATTCTTTCTACTGTGCTCCTGGTTGTTTCTTCCCTCTGACCTCTTGATTCTTGTAGGGTGCTAGGCACTGCTTGCAGTTTTAGCTCTGCTACTCTGGATTGAAGCTGTTGAATGGCCTCAGTGAGCTTACCTGCTTGTCTCTCAGTTGTCTCTTCTTCCATCTGAGCCAATCCTAGCACAAAGTGAAGTTCTCTAGTTAATTATTCTTTAACCCCAATATTCTCTGCGAGCATATGGTATTTTTGTTTCTAGATCTTCTCTCTATCTTCTTCAAAATTTTCTCTAAGGTCATCTTTATCTTGCTGTGCAACCCGACGTTGCTCTAGGGATTCCTCCTTTGATTGCTTCAATGCCTTTGTGGCCTTCTCTTTTTATTCCTGTACTCGACGAAGGTGATCCTCTGTAGCATATGTTATCGTTTGTAGTTGGGTGGGATCATCCCCCAACTCTACAACTTCTGATGATGACAGTGTAGTAGACACTGCGAGACTCGAATAGAGAGCTTGTTGTACCCCCTTCAACTCCACCTCGATTATTTAATACATTGTCTCGTGGTTTTTTTCATTTCGCTGCAAGATATCCTTCGAAGAATCTTCTATAGTTGCGATGATGAGGTCAATATCATCCACTGTGAGAACATTTTGTGACCGAGGCTTATTTTCTTAAAATTTATTTCACGCTAAGGGTTTATTCATAGAAACCTTCCTTTTATTTGATGTCTCGGCCTCTATAAGGGGATATTTCAGTGGTTTCACTTTTCCCTCATCTTTCTTGTATTCTTCCCCTCACTCTTCTTGGTTTACTTCATCACCTCCTCCTCCTGTAGGTTAGTCAGGTGCAGTTTCCTCTGATGTGTTTTTTATCTCTTGAACTTCTTCCTTATTTTTCTTTTTCTTAGCACTTCTCGGTCCATCCCGCTCAGTTGTGGTGACCAAAGGACTTACTATGAGGTCGGGGTTGAAGAGTTTTTCATCTCCAACTGGTACAAGAAATTTTGTAGGCCATTCCTTGGTTATCTCCTCCATATATTCCTCAGTCAATTTGTAGTAATACTGCAACTCCTCCTTTCTTTCATCCCCACACATAGTGATATATGAAGTGTCAGTTTGTGTGGAACTTCATGAGTGGCCTGAACCTATGTAGTGTAGTCGACATCATACAGGGTAATGACTCAATGGACCGTGTGATTTGTAAGTAGTAAGTGTGGAAGACAACGTTCGACTGCCACTTCTTCACCATATCGCTTGTATACCACAAGGTGGTGAACCTCGTGGCTAATGTTTCTCATGTATTGATTTCTAGGAGTGTCTTTCCCTCTGACATCTTCAAGTGATAAATGTTATAAGAATGAGTAATCAGATGAAGTGGAATTCATAACCTTGGTCCTACGCTTCGCGATAGTCCTTCAACTCATTGATGAGGTAGCTCACCCAGTTCATTTGCATCCCTTCAACCCACTTCCCTGTGAGGTCAAATATGAACCCCGTGACCTGCGTTGGTTTGTTTTTCCTATCACGCTTGACAACAATCAACTGACAAGCTAGGTGCACTGCACCATATTGGACGGAGGCTACCTTGTAGCCTCACTTCCCCTTCTCCACATCGTCGTAGGTTTCCTTTATTCGTTGTGCTAGGGAGCGATATGCATCCTTCCCTCAATATAATTGGTGAGGGTTTGATCCCTGCACACTCAATCCAGTGATCATGCAGATCAATGTCATATCCATAGTCATGCACCTATCTAACTAGAGATAACCTCCATGGTAGCACGACTGGAGGATTTTAACACACACATTAATATCCTAATGTCTGCCAAAGTGGGGTATCTTCATGATTTTGAGGATGGTGGACCTCTCAATATTCTTGATCCATGGTTGGGGGACTATCTTTGGCTTCTTTCTAGTCGTCCTTTTCAAGTACCTATGTGGTGCGAGAAGCACATAATTCTTCCTGTCACCTAGGTTAAAGTCATTGATCTTAAGATCAGGGATCAGTCCTAGATGTGGTCCAACTGTGCATATCCCCTTCGGGAGGGATGTAGTTATGAGCGTGTACTTGAAGTCATGTGGGACATTGTCACGACTAACCGTGCCAACCAAAGGTGGGGTGTAGTCAGGGAAGACCGACGAGATCATATTTTCATTCTCCAAATCCTCATTGTGCTTTCTTATCTTCTCTTTCATAGTTTGGGATGGCCCATATTGACGTCTAGTTGAGGGGGATGCTTGCAATCCTCATGTCGATGAGGCTTGTACTCTTGCGGACACAACTTTCTCATCCATAAGGTGTATCAAGATCTCTTCTATGGATTTCTCTATTGTGGTAAGGTTGTCCCACATACATGCTCATGGTCAAAGATATTGGGTAGGCAAACAAGCACTCAAGGTAATAAAAATGGGTTTTGAGGTCTCAAAAGAACAACGTGATAGCAATTAATTCTCTATTAGCTCAGATAATCACAATTTCCAAAAGTGTCCCCGGTGAGGCATTCGATGGGTTAAATAAACAATGGTGTAACGGGTTCCTCCAATGGATCGAAAATCCTCAATCAATATGATTCCATCCATTATGGTGCGGTCCCAACGGTCCAATGGTGATATTTCTGGCAATAACTGTGTTTCTAGCCGTTCTAAAGCGTCATTCTAATGGTCAGGACACCTCCAACGATCATATATCTTTTCCAAGTTGAATTTCTCTTCTGTGTTGTTCTACTATTATGACGAGGTTCAAGTTTTGCAAGCCTTCCTTCTATGAAGTCCTATCTAGATATTCTTGCAATTTTTCTAACTTTTTTTTCTTCTTACTGAGATTTCTGGCCTTCTTTCTTGTGATTTGAGTCTCTATATTCCTCTTTCCATTTGTATTCTTATCTTCTATTAGCATAGTAACTTCACATTCCTTATTTTCTCTCAAAAGTTTTGCATGCAATATGTCTTCTCTTACTACTTCTGGGGTAGGTTATCTTCTCTCTTGCATGGATAGGTTCTTTAAGCCTTCTTGTGTTCTTTCAACTCTGACAATTAGGTCTCTAGCCCTTAGTTTCTTCGACTTGTCATCATGTTATTCTATTAGTCACGCTATTTTCTTGGCTATGAAGTCCCTTAATTATTTCTTTTATGTTCTGTGGCATCATCTTCTTCTTTCCTCTGGATCTGATCTTTCTCAATCCAAGTCTTTCCTAACAAAAATGAAAAAAGAGCGTAGTTCTTGACAAACTTAATGACCTCAAAGTCTTCTTCAGTTGATGATCCATGAGAAATCATAGGTACCTGAGTAATTCTTCCACATAGGGTTATATTGTTTCCTTTAAACAAGCCTATCCCTCCTAATGATGGAATCATAGTAGGCTTTCCCAAAATTTCCCAAGTACTTTCTGGCATAATTTTCACCTGTGTTTATTCATCCAATACACAGTCTATGTCAGAGTCTCCTATTCTTATTTCTATGCAATGCTTTTCTTTTAAGATCTCTAGTAAACTGATGTCTCTATGATCATTTAGTGTTTCTTTCAACTGTAATAACATAGTCTTTGATTCTGTCTAATTCTCTAGCATATCCTTAGTTTCTTGACCTTCTTCATGGTTTGCTTGTCTGAAGTTCATCTTTTCAACTTTATCAATCATTCTAGGAAAATCCAAAACCTCTTGACCAACAACTTTACAACAAAGAAAAATAGGACCGATACTAGGGCATTGTTTGGAAAGATGTCTCGGTATTCTATAACTATAACATAGTGTCAATCTTTTCTTTCTCTTAAACGATCTCCAACCTTTCCTGTACTATGCACTGGGATCACAGTGATGGACCTGCAATCTGCAAAAATTCTTTCTAGGGTCTTTCATCCACTTGTCAGTCCAAAAATTCTTTCTATGCATATGAATAACATATCTTTCACTATCTTTATCAGATCTATTCATATCAAATCTTATTTCTTCTAGCTCTGCCCTAATTTTCAGACTAGTTCAAAATCTATCAAACATTCCTAGATTCATACTTTCGAAGAAAACATTTCCACTTATCTTACCTTTAACAGAGAACAAATCTTTAAGATTTTACCTCTTTCTTCAGATCGTGCTTCCTTCTCTTAGCACAGATCTTCACAAGTCAAGTAGAATACTGTGCACTACAACAATAGATCTACACACATAGCTTTCTCTTTTCTTCAGTTCCCAGCAATCACAGTTTTAGGTCCTGGCAACAGAACCATTTTTTGGCACAGGGGTAGACTGAGGGTTCAATGCTTCAAAAATGCACCAAAAAAACCCTAACTATCGACCCTTTTAGAAACACCTATGAAGCAGATGAATTCTCACCTGAGATAGAGGCAGGGGGGTTGCATGACTTAGGTGTCTACAATCTAGCTAGGACACAGATCTATGATCACAATACTTAAGAGAGAACTTAGCAATTAACATTCATTAGTCTTTAACCCTTATTCACATCACAAGTAAAACCCTCATTACATAACAATGTAATATTAATCAAGATCTAAGTACATCTAACCATTCAGTACATAACATCCAAGCAAATCTAACATTTATTCATACCTAAATCACAAAGCATCAGTAGATCTATCTATTACACATCAATATTAGTTCACTAAGAATATAAATACATAAACATCATAAACAACATTATACAAAGCACATCAACACAGGATATACGTGGTTCACCCCATTGTGGGGCTACGTCCACCAACTCTTATTCTTTTTTTTATTAGTCTCTTCAATCTCCTTACAACACCAAGCCAAAAATCCAACTCTACTAGGACAGATGATTTCTGTGCACCATGCCAGATCCTCCTTCCCCCAGTTAGGTCAAAGAAAAATTACTTACATAGTCTATCTACACTAAGCACTTACAAATCGCTTGCACTTAGCTCTGCAAGACTTAACGCATCTTCTTGCACATAGCTAATATTAGCATTAAGCCATCGATTCTCTAGGTCTACTTCCTACATCTCCTAGATAATTATTTATACATTACAAAAAGGTCCTAAACATGGGTAAACCCATGGGTCGAAATCCCATACCCGTTACATAAACCCTAAAACCCTAAAATCCCACAATAAGAGCGGGATCCTACGATCTCTGCTTCGTCAGGGCGCTCCATCTTCGATTAGCCTATTGATGTCCCAAAAATGGTCAAACATGACCAATGTTTCCACAAAACTTGGTTGAGGGCCAACAAATATATATATATATATAATGTGTCATTCTTTGTTTTTTCTTATGCACTGTGTCTTTACAATACTTCTTTATTCTTGATGGGATCCATACGATATCTTCGTGTATGGATGATTTTTACAACTTAATTATCTTTAGTTCGAGTATGCATGAGTTCAAATATGTTCTGTAGTTAGTATATCTTCCAGAAGATCATGGTGAATCTTGAAGGTTTTGGGAACACACCTAACTATTCTTCTTACCCTTCCCTATAATTTTGTCTTAGTTGTGATTCCAGAGAGACATATTCTCTTTGGAGGATATGAAAATGTCAACGCTCTAGATTACATGGTACCTTTCATTAGTAATCTGAGAAGGAACCCAGTCTGATGAATTACACACCAAAAAAATGGGTCTATTGCTAGGGCCTGCGTTAAAACGAAACCTGTAGGGAGAATGCTTCTGTAGGTTCTCAGGTCTAATATTCACTGCTAGTGGGAGGGAAGTTGTGACATCATCATATGAAAAGAAGCATATCTGAGAGTAAAATATCTGAAAGATGCACTGGAGGTAGTCTTTTATTCAGAAAGATCGAGCAACCAGTACGAGATATTATGGGTTAAGTTCCCAAAAGAACTTTTCCACTCGATAGATAGGATCCAAGAAGCTCTAGAATTCAAATAACGTGTCAAGAAGACCCACGCTTAGGATATAGGAAAGATCACAAGACTTCATTTTTTGGATAGTTGAGTAACGTGAGAAATCAATTTCTAGGTCAAGACAACACTAGAAGGACACATTATTGAGTTTGCAGCTAAGAATCACCAATCTTTTTCATGGGTAGAAGCATATTTCAAGAAAGACACAAGGGGGATACCATTGAGACAAATCCCCCTGTGGATCAAGGTTTTCTTGATATAAGAGGGGATGATGAATATGTCCTCAACTGATATGGAAACGTAAACACCCTCTCTTGTGGTGGGGTGAGTTTGGGGTAGAGTCATGGCTGAGAGAGGGGAGAGGGTTCTTTGAAAAATGAGGGAGTAGAAAGCAATTGACTCAAGAGATGAGCGAGCCTTGAAAAGATACTCCATAGTTGAGAAGTGGTGGCACAATAAGATAAAGAAAGATTTAAAAGAGTCTGAGAAGTTCTAGAAAGAAGTCGGACCAAGAGAAGTGGAGGAAGGAAAGATGGAAGATTTGAAAAAGATGAGAAGACATGAAAGACTGGACAGTCAAAGATTAAGTGAGAGAGAAGCATAGAGAAAAAGAATTCCCCAGGAGGGTGGACAAGAAAGGGAAGGTGTATAAGCAAGGGAGAAGGAATTCGGCTTGGATCTTGAAGAAGAAACAGAATATTCAACCCCGATGCCAGGAAATATCAGGAATCCGGTTGAGGATTCCGCTCCATAGGATGAGAACGAGACCCCCTATATCAAAGAAACCCACACCGAAGCCAGTGGTGCCAGCCCTAAATCACCCATACCCCAAGTGTCTTCTATACAAGTGGTAAATTCTATACTACCTTCTTATGCTAATTTTTTTCCAATACAACCAGTTAGTCAATCACAACCAGGAAGCATGAGTACTGGGAGGATATTGGGATCTCCCGGTAGGTCGCAACTATGACCGTTATGTTTTGTTTTGATAGGAGAAGAAATATCAACAATGGATGGTAATGTGGGAGGTTCGATTAATCTATACCCATAATTATGGGGTAAGGGAGACAGAGATGTTGAGCATCATTGACTCTTATGTGAAGCAATATGGAGGTCCAGAGGGACTCTGGATGCGAATAAATCAGTGGAGTTCTAGACTACCTTGAGAGGTCATGCTCTTAAATGGTACATGAAGTTTATTAAGCTAGGAGTGTCAGGGATGAAAATTCAAGCGTTCATACTTTACCAGGTACGAACAAATTTCATAGCGGAGTTTAAGCTACCTCAGTCAGAAAAACAAGATTTGTCTAAGTTGCACGAGATTCAGCAAAGGGAAGGTGAATCAACCTGGGAATATAGGAAAAAGTTTAAATATTCCATAGGAAGGTTATCACATCCAATTCATGAGGAACATCAAAGAGAGTGGTATATTCAGGGATTGCTACCCCTGACACAGATTTTGTTAACACAGAAATGAATATCCTCTTTGACAAATGCCTTGGAATAATCAATGAATATTGAATCCATGAGAGGATATCCGGGGATCCTGAGAGTGACCAGACCCCCAACAGATGAAAATTTGGAGCAATTACAATGGGAAAATATCAGCACTTACAGAGAATATGAAAGAATTGATGATAACTAGACCAGGATGACCACAGGTCTAGTGTATTGGATGTTACACAAAAGGACATCTGGTGAAAAAATTTCCACGAGTGAGGGGAATGGGACCTCCTAAGAATTCGATGGGACCTTCATCAGGACCCACGGGAGGAGTTGCGCAAGTATATGCGAATGTACCATTCCATAACCCCACCCTGTATCATGCCAACAGTTGAGTATTTTGATATTTTATGAATCCATGGGCATGGGTCAAGACAATACCAAATACTATGCACTGTGAGTTTTGCGCATCTACCACACATACTAGCAATCAGTGTAGAGTGTTGGATGCACTTGTGGACAGGTTGGATCGAACGACATTTAGGGTGAATGAAACCCCTTAGGGACCGGGAAGAGGTCAAGGAGGTGGATTTGGAGGAGACTTCAAAGGAGGAAGAACCAGGGGAACAGGACCAAGTAGATGCTATAATTTTGAATATAAAGGCCACATGGTTAGAGATTGTCCTCATCCAATGCGGCCATGTTGTTCTCACTCCAGAACCAATGAGCACATAACTAAAGACTGCCTAGAACTAATTGCAAAATGGGAGGATCAGGTACGTCAATGAGGGAGTAACCTCATCAGTTCATAGATAAAGATATTTATTAAAGGGAAACTTCCCAACCTTAATATCGTTACTTGAGTAGGGGAAAAGACTGGTGTAGATGCTGAAATTTTTCCTCAAATCTGAAAAGAAGCACCTAAGGAGGATGGGTACGATCCTCAGAAACATAATATATTCTTTAAAAAATCCATAGAAGTATCTTAGAATATCCCTAGCCTTGATATGCAAGAGAAACCCCATCAACCTATCATTTACCCTAGGATCATGCAAGTTCCTGCTTCACCCCCTGCACCTAGAAACCCTGTAGTCCTGATGAGACAACCAGATCAACCACAAAATGTATTTGAACTTTGGTTTTAGTTATTTTATGATATTCTTTGGAATCAATAGTTGACAGAGAAGTTGCACAATGCACTGTACCTAGTTCTAAGGAATGAAGAATATCATAAAACATTAATAATGACTAATCTTCCTGAGAAGAATACTCAGAGAGTGAAAAGAAGGAAAGTACGAACTAGAAAAGAGTTTAGATTAGTAGCCCAACTAGATGAGTTTGAGATTAAGGATGTTATGTTATATCTAGGATCTAATGTTAATATACTGCCTAAAAATACTTAAGAAGCCTTAGGAAAACCTTAGTTGACATATTCCCCAATCCAGTTAAGAATGGACAATCAATATTGTATTTTCCGAATAGGAAGAGTAGAGAATGTTGAAATAGATGTTACGGGAGTGAAGATTGTAGCTGATTTTGAGTTGATTGAAATCATGGGGGATAAGGAACCTTATCTTGCACTACTTGGTATTGATTGGGCTTATGAAAACTATCCAGTGATTGACCTAAAGAAACACACTATAAAATTCGAGGAAGACAGAATAAAATTAGTTTAACCCTTGGATCCATATGCAGGCCCTCGATACACAAAGCCCATAGACAACAATATGGAGGGAGAAGACTTGGATCAGTTGTACACTATAAAAATAGGAATGAGAGAAGAATACATAAATCCTACGAATGATGGATCATTAAGTTGGAGGAGAATATAATCAGGGGACAAAGATTCAGAACTAGCATTTGACAGTTGGTAGTAAGGCTCATACAAAATATTTTCAAGAAGATGTGCAAATGGCAGGGGAATCAAATGGGTTGTAACTAAGGTGAGAGAACACCCAATATATGATGGTATCTCAGGACTTGAAATTTTTTTTCTCAGGATGGAAAAAAAGGTAGTGGAGGATCAAAGGATATCAGTATTCAATTTATCCCCTTAGGACACCCTTGCCAGATGGTGGGAAAATCACAAATCCTTAGTTGAAAATTGGGATGATGTGAAACAAGCTATAAAATATATATTTCAATATAAAGAGTAATTGGAACCAGAGATGTAGAAGGATTTCCAAGTTGCATTGTTGTTCAATGGACAATCTGATCCTAAATCACATATTGAACAATGTGTGACATAGTGGCAGTTTGCAGAAATATTGTCTTGCTTATGGTTTCAACTATTTCCCCATTCACTAGGTCCAATTCTGAAAGCTTGGTTCATGCATGAAGAAAAGAAAAGACAGACTAGTGATTGAGAAACATTGGCAGATCACTTTTGCAAGGAATTCTCATTTACAAGTAAGTACCCTGAGCTTAAAGTAGTCCTGCAAAGAATTAAAGAATTCCTTTTTACAGATACTGCTAAACGGTAATTGGACCTAGTGGTTTGCAAAAGGAATAGCTAAAAAATTCACCTAAACTTGGAAGAGAGACCTATCAAATGTTATAATATTGAGAAGGATTTGGAAATCTCAGATGATTTAGAATAATTGAGAAACTTAGCCATTAAGGAGACAGAAGGAAGCATAGAAATCCAGAACACCATACCCATCTAGACTAATGGTTCTTATAATCACCCATTGATGTTGTGAAAATTCAATATAGGGACCACAGAGAAACCTAAGATATCTATGGTGGCAGACTACTAAGATGATCATACTAGCCAGGAAATACATAGCCTATTACGAGAATATGAGGACTTGTTCTCAAATACATTTTCAGAGCTAAAAGGGATTAAAGGAGATATGGGAGAGATGAAAATTGAACTAAAACTAGGATCAAAGACTATAAGGCATATGCCATACCTCCTTAGCTCTAGAGTGAAAGAAAAGGTTAAGAGGGAATTAGACAAGATGCTGGAAGCTTGAATTATTTTTGCAGTGGAAGAAGTAGAATGGGTTAGCCAAATAGTCATCTAGAGAAAGAAAGGAATAGAGGACATTCGGGTCTATGTAGACTATAGAATCTTTAACTCTACCTGTGTACATGACTCGTTCCCAACACCTTTTACTGATGAGGTGCTAGAACAAGTTGCGAGGAAAGAGTCTGACTCATTCAGAGATGGATTTTCAGGGCATCACCAAGTAAGGATTGTTGAAGAATACAAAAAGAAGACCACATTCATAACATAATGGGGGTCATTTGCATATAATGTGATGCCATTTGTCTTAAAGAAAACCCCTATAGTTTTTTCTCGGATTGTAATAGTAGATTTCCGAGAATTTATCCACAAGTTTATAGAAGTTTATATGGATAATTGGATCGTATACAGTCTACTCAAGGAACATGCACCATTACTACATTTGATGTTTGACAGATGTAGAGAATTGTAGATATCGTTGAACCTCAAAAAAAAATTCTTCTGTGTACCACATGGAAACTTTTTAGGCCACATAGTATGCCGAGAAGGAGTATTGGTAGACCTATCCAAAGTTTCAATTATTGTGAACATGCCACCACCTATGAGTGCTAAGAAGTTGCACTCCACGTTGGGGAACACAGATTACTATCGCAGGTTTATCAGAAGATATGAAAATATCACTGCACCTCTGGAAAATATACTAAAGAAGGCCAAAGTGTTCCAATCGACCCCATAATGTGATAAATAATTCAATATCTTAAAGGAAAAGATCAGTAGAACACCTATTGTGATATTTCCACACTGGGAAAATGGATTTCATGTGCACGTAGATGCATCAGGTATTTCTTTGGGAGCCATCTTAGTGCAACCAGGGGATGGAGCCATTGATCATCCTATCTATTTTTCCTATAAGTAAGTTCTCACAGGATGAGGGCAACTATACAACCACAAAAATGGAGGGCTTAGCCATGATCTACGCTTTCCAAAAGTTTAAACATGATCTGTTAGGCTCTCATTTTAAGTTCTTTAATGATCATTTTGCATTAAAATATCTAGTTAACAAACTTATTTTGGAAGGAAGAATTTGTCAGTGGTTGCTATTGTATTAGGAATTTTATTTTGAAGTGATCATTAAGCTTGAAAGATGCAATGTTGGGCCTGATCACTTATCCAGATTAGAATCATGAGAAAGTGGCAGAGAAGTCAATGACCAACTCCCAGATGAAAACATGTTCCAGGTTGAGACCATACCAGAATACTTGGAAGACACACTGGTCCTTTTAAGTACAACGACCTGCATAGAAACATACTCCGCAACTCAGAAACGACATATGGTGGTTAGGACAGTAGACTATCAATTTATTGCAAGTAAA
The DNA here is from genome assembly GCA_032191745.1 of Picea mariana. NCBI lineage: Eukaryota > Viridiplantae > Streptophyta > Pinopsida > Pinales > Pinaceae > Picea > Picea mariana. The sequence goes on from JASDQU010257050.1 coordinate 12,833, forward strand.
TTGTATAATTTGGGACTAGATAGTATTCTCAGGAGATGTGTCATAGATCATGAAAGACAATGCATACTATGGTAGTGCCACAGTGGGGTTGCAGGAGGTCATGTTGGAGGAAACACCACTGCGTAGAAAGTCCCTCCATGCTAGACTATGGTGGCCCACGCCCTTCAAGGGTGAAAAGGGATATGTTAAGTCATGAGATGTTTTTCAAAGAGTGGGTAAGCCATCATGATGAGATGAATTAACTCTTCAGCCAATTTGAGAAGTGGGCGGTTGACTTCATCGGGCCGATAAACCCCACAACTAAGAATTCAAAGTCTAGGTATGTTATTACCGCAACTAATTACCTTACACATTGGGTTGAGGCAACAATTCTCCAAGATTGTTTGAATGACACTACTGCTAGGTTCATTTTTGAAAATATTATCACTCGGTTTGGATGCTCTAGGAGTCTAACCAGTGATCAGGGAGATCATTTCATCAATAGTACAATAGTAAAGATTACAACAGAGTTCTTGATCCAACATCATAAAAGTAGTCCCTACCACCCCCAATCCAATGGAACAATGGAAGCGTTTAACAAGATTTTGGAGATATTATTAATGAAGGTCTGTTGTGAAAACATGGAATATTTGGATGATAGAGTTCCAACAATGTTATGGGATTACAGGACAACCACAAAGAAACTCCACAAGTACACTCCATTTCAGCTAGTTTATGGGATAGAGGTTGTGGTACCTGCATAATTCATTAATCCAAGTTTGTACAATGCACAAATTACAAATATGTTAGAGGATGAATTAGTTGTGCAGAGGCTCATGGACTTACAAGAACTTGAAGAAACCATATTTTTAGTAGACTTTCATCAATCAGTTGAGAAATAAAGGAAGAAATATTGGCATGATAGACACATTAAGACCAAGGTATTTGCACAAGGAGATAAGGTCCTACTTTATGACAGTCGGTACCAGAAACATCCAAGCAAGTTGTGCATGCATTGGTTGGGACCATTTATAGTTGTGGAGATCTGACCTTCGAGAGCAGTCTAAATCGTGCAACTGGATGGTATGGTGCGACCATGATGGGTGAACGACACTCTCACAAAAACCTATATCTCTCAGAAATGAGCTAAAGGACTATTTCTCTAGTCTGAAGGAGCATGTATAGTAGTTAGATTTGAGTTTTTTTTTGTCAATTTCTGAGAATTCAGTTAATAATGTCGAAGAGTGCATTGTTGCACCAAGACATGTAGTTCATTTTTTTTCTGTTTAAGTATTGTTTGATGCAGAACTGCTTGCTCAGTAACATCGGATCAGAAGAGCCATGAATCTATTAATGACAATCATTAAATATGGCGGGGATCCCTTTGGGGTCAGAGGGAGAGTGAATCCTAACGTAATATAGTCCATGTGTCCCATGAACCTAGTCCATTCACAACCTTTATAACTGCTATAGTACCCCATCTAAATTCGGTTAAACCATAAAGCCGTGGTACACGAAGATGCCATCGATATTAGCTCCAGGATTCTTACATGTTAAATGGTAAGGTCTGGAATTGGCCACGTCTATGACCAACTTGCTTAGTAAATTCTGAGATCACTCAAGAGATTTATCTCCTTAACCAGTCCTGTCAGACAACTTAGATCCAAGTTGCATATATAGGGTAATGATGAATAGTAGTTATGCCAGCTAATCTCGGGTATAAGGTTATGTGATTTTGGTGTAGGACACATTGTTTCCTAGAGAGAACTTAGTGATTTGCAAATTCTAAAGCATGATCAAGCCTGTGTAATCCCTCAATCCATAGATGTGATCCCCAATCCCCGTGTCACCTATTAAATTTTTCGATAGTTCAGACTCACAATGCCGAGAGCTACAAGAAGTCAAAGTGTCATTTAAAAGAATGCAATACTATATGAGCCCTGCAACCCCCAGGTTGAGATCATGGGTGATCTCAAAGAAAAGATCAAGCAAGTCAAGCTCCCCGAGCTCGACTTGACAGACCAGGTCTTGTTCCCTCAAATGAACATTTATGTCTTATGTAGTGTCGCTCCAGAAGAGTTGGGAGGAATGCAATTTGTGACAAAGCCCGAGTTTATTAATTTTTTCAACTCTACCATCATGAACCTTAGGGACTCACCCATTTTCATCACCACTAGAGAATTTGCGAGGTGTACCAAGTTTTTGATCAGCAGGGTACATGACAGAAGCTTGTTGTTGGATAGGATATATCCAATCCACACAAAAGACATACACCAAGTTACATGACTATCCATAGAAGGGGATGATGTGTCTAAAGGTTTCCAAGGTCCCAAAAAGAACAAAAAGAAGAAGGGGGAGCCTAGTCTANCAGTTAGGATCGGTTGCTACATCATTTCTAGCAAGGTCATGAGGTCCTACTATAAGGGAGAATGCACACTAGATGCTTTATCAGTGGTAGATTTTTGTGCCAATGGCGTTGTCTTCAACTGGTGTAGCTACCTATTGGAGGAACTCTTCATGACATGTGAAGAAGACTAGGAGAAAGGTGGTACTTTCACCTATGTATATTTGTAAGTTGCATTTACAATATTAAAGTGTACACCAGCCACTGAAATACCATTGTTTCCAGCGGACAAGCGGCACTTGGAAAAAATGATCAAGCCTTGGCATTGAAGGTCAAACTTATAGAACACAACCTTCAACAACACGACATTCTCCAAGTGGTACAACAGGTTGATCGACGCAACATAGAGGTTGTGAATTCCATAGGAGCTACTCAATTGCAACACGTGAAACATTTCATTTAGCATGAACTGCCACCAGACATTTGTGTGGCCAACATATACCAACAAGGAGGACTCCCATTCGTGCATGCTTCCATTCTATTTGGATGAGGAGGCCTCCAATAAAGAGGTTATGTCATGGCCTGAAGTCAAACACAACCGACGCAAGTCGGGGATAAATTACATTCTACCTTCAGAGATACTGAAGAAAAGAGGTCAGAAATTAGAGGTAGGACTAAGATCATTCCTAGAGGAACATAAGAAAGAATCCCCAACACAGACAGACTCCGACGAAGAGGAAGGGA
>JASDQU010257052.1:450-15848 GCA_032191745.1 Picea mariana
TCCTTTCAGCTACACCGTTTTGTTGAGGATTATAGGGAGTAGTGAGTTCCCTCTTGATCCCAACATCTCTGCAGAAGTTCACGAACTCTTTTGAGGTATATTCTCCTCCATTATCTGACTTGAGTATCTTGATCTTTCTTTCAGAAAGATTTTCTATCAAGGCTTTGAATTCCTTGAATTTACTGAATACTTCATCTTTAGATTTCAAGAAATATATCCAGGTCTTACGAGAATAGTCATCAATAAATGATACATAGTATACATACCCGCTAATGGAGGATGATGGCATTGGGCCACACACGTTTGAATGAATGAGTTCAAATACTCCTTCTGCTTTGCTATCCCTTTTTGGAAAAGGGTTCTTGATATTCTTCCCTTGCGCACATTCATTGCATATGCCTTCTTGATTGTAGACCTTGAGTTCTGGTAAACTTGTGACAGCTTTGCATATGTATGGTAGCGCCTTGTAGTTGAGGTGGGCTAATTTTCTATGCCAAAGTTCGCATGAGTTTTCGATGGCATGGGTCATGGCAATTTCAGGGTGACCCTTCAGTTTATATAAGCCATTTTCTTCATTTTCGATGACGATTGCTTCATTTAAGGTTTCTCCCTTAGCCCACATAAGAACTTCTCCATCTATGAAGGCAACTCTATAGCCTTTCTTGTCTAAAGCCGATATGTAGAGTAAGTTCTTCTTCAAGCCCGGTACATAGATTACGTCCTTCATTGTTATTGAGTTTTCTGAATCTAGCTTGTAGTTTGATTCTCCTACTGCCTTGATGGGTTATTGATAATCATCTCCAAGAGTCACTTTCTGAGAAAACTTCTTTTCTAAAATACAAGAGAGAGTATTTTTCTTACCCATCATGTGTTTTGATGCACCGCTATCAATGAGACATGTGTCCTCTCTAGGTGATACAGATCCTGAGAGAGCTGAGATCAAGACATGGTCCTTAATCATCTTCATAGGTGGTTCTTCATCTTCGACTATGTGGGCATGTTGCCTTTTGTGCTTCCTCTTGTATTCTTCTCTTTTGACTGGACAAGAATTCGCCTTGTGTCCCATCTTATCACAATGATAGCATTGTATAGATGAGAGATCTCGTCCCTTGCGTTGTCCTTTCTTCTGAAAATTTCCTGAATGAGATTCTTGGTTGTTGAATTTGTTTGATGGTTGAGSCTCTCTATGAGTTTCCCTTTTGAAGTAAGATTTCTTCCTTCCTCCTTTTGTATGGGTAGCTAGGGCTTAATCATCATCCCTTGCTAGTAATGCTTCACGATTGGCTACCCTTGTCTCTTCTTGGATGCATTCTTCCCATAGGCTCTCAAACTGTAGTTTCTCCTTTCTGGCACATATCGTCTAGATGAAAGCATCCCAAGGTCTTGTGAGACCATTTAGGGTCGTCATTACGAATTCGTCTTCATCGATGGTGTCTCCAATCGCTTTTAACTATTCTTTAATTTCTGAGATTCGGGAGAAATATTCTTGAATCATTTCTCCTTTCTGCATCTTGGTATTCTTCAATTGACATCTTAGATTCATCTTTCGATTGATGTTCTTTCCTTCATATAGTTTGCTTAGAGAGTCAAACATCTCCTTCGGAGTTTTCTTGGACGATACATACGGGATCAGGTGGTCTTTGATTGAATCTGCAATGATTCTTTGAGCCCTGATTGAGTCCTTCTGATGCTTCTCTTTCTCTACGGCATCTTCAGGTTCCTCTACTTCTTCTTTGATGAATTTTGCGAGGTCATTCTCTGCAAGGATAAGACCGATCCTATACTTCCAGGCATGGAAGTTGTCTATGCTTTCTAGTTCCTCAACAAGCTTTGTACTTGAGGCTACAAAAAATGATCAAAAATGAAAATGTTTAAAATCAAATTTTGACCTTACCAGGAGGTGCGGTTGGCTGAGGCGAATAGCCTGGTGTACTTGGATCTGAGAAAATCCAATTTTTACCCCTTCAAATCTGATTTGCGGATTTCTGGATTGGTGCTTCTAGTACTTCTGGTACTCTGGTACTTCTGGTACTGGTTTTCTGGTACTTTTAGTACTTTTGTGAAACTAGGGTTTCACTTTCCGGAAGATCCAGCCACTAAAAAGGTGCGCTCTAAGTGCCAAAATGATCCTTGGGGGAGGGTGCAACTTTCTAGGTAGTTTTGGAGCTGAAAAGCTTCACTTTTGAAAACCCCTAATTTCCAGGTACTGCAACAATGACGTTTTTCTCTTGCGAAATATGTTTCCTTCAGGTTGGCTCTGATACCATGTTAATGTTTATGCCATTATTATAGTTCTTTGCATTTCAATAGATAAGAGCAAACATAAGAACAAGATCACTGAGAAATACACATTCACAAGAGACACAACATTTATCCTAGGAAACCCTCTAGGGGAAGAAAACCCAGCAAAAGCTTCTTTATCATAAATTGCCAATACAATGTTCAAGAGATAACTCAAACCAATACAGATAGTCCTCTCCAAAAGATGTGCCACTCTTCTCCCTCTCTCCAACTGGTAAGTTGCAGCTTGCCTCTTAAGAATGAGCAAGTGAGTTGTGTGATAAAGTGAGGCGCTAGCCTCTCTATATATACAACACTAGCACATGTGAAGGGTCTTCACTGGCAGGGCCGACCTCTCACTCTGGGTGGGTAAACCCACCTTTAATTTATTTCTGGGTCTCAATAATAACTGTTGGGGCCGACTTCTTATTTTGCCTATTACAATTGTCTGTTGACCAATCCGCAAAAGGGGATTTGGTCCTAATACAATTACCGACATGATTAATCCACAATGGGGATTAATCCTATGAATAAAATAACAATAATAATAAGAATACTCTTTGCAGTTACATTATTTCAACAAAATCTAGTGGAAATGCTACAATCCGACCAATCCTAATATCCCGAAAATTATTAAGTTTGTTGAACTCTGAATGGGATTTCTATTGAACTTGAATAGGATATGAACATACCCTCATGCATGGTAGAATCTAGTGGAAATTCTACAATCTCGCCAATCCTAAAATACTGAAAACTATTAAGTCTATTGAACTATGAATGGGATATGAAATTCTATTTTCTACATATGAAGTCCGATGAGGTTGGAACCACTCTCAAACATCCTGAAACAATTAATGATAATGTTAAAAATTTAACTAAAAGCGACATTCTCCTTTATCTTATCTTGGATCGAAAAGTGAGAATTAATGGTAATGATAAAAATTTAAGTAAAAGTGGCAGTCTCCTTTATTTTACCTTGGATCGAAAAGTGACATTCTCCTTTATCTTACCTTGGATCGAAAAGTGACATTCTCCTTTATCTTACCTTGGATAAAAAAGGTAAGATAAAGGAGAATGTCAATTTTAAGAAAAGGTAATATAAAGGAGAATGTCACTTTTACTTTAAGAATTTAATATTACCATTAATTACCAAGGTCACAAACTCCTCAAAGCTCAATAAGGTATTGTTGTTTTGTCTTAAAGGGTCATTAGCATGGACAGGACAACATTTTCCCATGGGTTCCATGTCCTTCTTGTTAGCCTATGGCTTACCTTTACCAATCACTAAGTCTAAATTGTCACCTATATTTGTATTATTCATTTAGGATATTAGTAATATATCCTCAAGTGATGACTAATGAGTTAGTTAAGATTGCCAAGCCTAGTCATCATGCATGATTTTAGGATCTAGAGCAAATCTCTCTATGAGGTGGCATCACCCATTGTACTATAATTATGTAACATTGGAGTGAATAAAATAGTGTTGGCTAGTGAGCATTTTCCGCCATGTTGTTGTTCTTGTCTATATTTTATCAATTGGTATCAGAGCTCTTATGGTCTTAGGGCCTCGTAATTCCATGGTAGTTTTTTCCTGGATTGTGAGGAACTCAACCTCTATGGTAGTGATCCATGATAGAGTAGCAAAGCTGCCTACATCAAAAAAAAATGTAGATCTACACTTGATTAGATATGCAATGATGAAGACAAGATCATCAAGAGATCTGGTAATTTTTTATTTACATTTATCATGAGTATTTTTGTACATGGTTCATGTGTTTTGGTTGGCGCTGTTTTTTAAAAGAACCATGTCAGATCTGGCACTCAAGTTTGTTTTGGAATTATGTTTATAGCTTGATGCAGCGAGATCAATCTAGTGGTGTGATCGAAGTAGATCTGGTGTAAGAGTTGCATAGATTTTGTTTATTATTCATTTTGTCATCAAACAATGGAATGGTTTCAAGGATTTTTGTTTTACTTGAGATTGATCTCTACACACTAGATCTGTACAATAATTAGACAAGTACAAAATTTCAAAATTGGTCAAGTTCGATAGCTGTGTAAATGCTTTCTAGTCTCTAGAGGAGGTTCATCAAATTTCCAAGAGTTGTGGAGATATGTTGCCTCTGAAAACTCCATATCTACTCTCCATCTTATCCTATAGCAGTTCATAATCTTTAAACATCTCCATCTTGGCCCTCTCAAGTTTCAAAATCAAATTCTAGAATGACTGGATACCAGCGGCGTCTTCCCAACTGAGGTGTTTCCTGTGCTTGGCGATTGGGTTTCCTTGTAGCCATGGGAATATCAGATCGACCCATTCCAATCCTGAATTCTCACTTGTCTGAAATGTGTCCTTTTAACTGATGATGCAGCCTCTTAATCAATCAAACTTTGCGTCAATCAATTAGCCTCTTCAGATTGAGGTTCTTGGGGTTTTGAGATCTGTGTGTCGACGCTCAGAACCATAATTCTGCATAAAAAATTCACCGTCTTGAACGCTGATGGGATTGAAGTTAATCCCCAACTTGAGATATTGTTGGAACCTGCGCAGCCTGTTGTCACTTCGTTGAATAGCTCGGCGGAAGTCGTTCAGCATTTGAAAGCTTCTGGACGTCCAAAAACGGGGAGATAGTGGGAGAAGGCATGACAGATTTCAAGCAAGGAGCAACACACATCTGCACATCCAACAGTCCATGTACGTATGATGAATACATGCATGGCGTAGCATAGGTATTCAACAATGGCGTAGCAAACAAGCATGGATCAAGACCCAGAAAACTTTGCAGTTCTGTTCTCAAAGAAAAAGTAGCGTGAAAACCCCAGGTCGTGACCAAGATCGAAAGTGCATAACCGCTTTGGTTGTGTTTTGCGATGTTGTCAAGCAATCCAAGTTTCAGTCCAGAACGCAATCCACAACGTTTTTCAGTACGGAACGAAATTTTCTCCACAAATTCCTCACCGATCTGCTAAACAATCTACTGCACGGATTTGCTTGAGATTTCTCAATTGTGATAGATCTCCAACGATCTCCAGATTGTCCACCTTGCCCATGATTTCTTCCATCTCTTCAGCGCATCAATCTTCAATGCATATAAAGAAGGCATTTTGGAGATCTCCCTCAATCTCCAGCTCGCCCAATAGTTTTTCCACGATAGAAAAGCATTCATTTATGATATAAATAAGGTTGAACTCCATCAAAATATACTAAAACTGTATTTGGCATTAAAAAAAAAAAAGTTCATGATCTTGTCAACTCATAGATTTCAGTCGTTCCATTTTCCAAGGAGTTTGTAGCTTGTTTTGGGATAAGTGGTTTAACAAGGGCATGCATAACAGAAACGTGCACAAGCTTTAAGACATCTACTTACACGCTCATTGTAAAGATTCAGAAGTTTATGTTTTAAATAGTTTTTTAAGAAGATGTGTATTTTACAAGTTATCTTTTATATTTGAAGTGTTTATTTCAAAGGGGGACAAGTAAATATCATTCTAAAGTGGGCTAAGTGTAGTGGGGCACTTATGTTGATTGGAAACAATTATGTGGATTCACAAGAAAATATCATTGTAATCTTGCAAAATTAATAAGAAGATTTATTTTGTTGTGGTTGCTGTCCTAGATCCGCCCGAAATTGAATAAGGGGATCTTAGGTACACCTTGTGTAGTGTGTGCTAGTGATTTTTTAATGGTTGTCTTATGAGCTACTTTACGTCTAGTTTTGACGTTATCCCACATACATGGAGCACAAAGAAGGTTAATGAAATAAGCATGGTTCCAGTGAAGCACATACATTCAAGCACAATCAAAGCTCTCAATTAAGAAGCAAAGAAGATATCAAATTGGCAGTCACATCAACATTGGTCACATCAAGATCATAATCAAGGATTCGAAGCATCATCAATTTGAAGATCAATTCAACTTTGAAATCATGATTTATTGTAACTTGCAAATTGTCCTTTTGTAAGTTTACTTGTCTTTTTAAAATCAAGTTGAGTTGAATTGAATTTGTCATAAGGTGCATTTTCGACTGAGCTCGACACCCAAGATTCATTGTATTTTTGAGTCGAAATTGACAAGGTTGAGTACTTTAACTCAAATCATTGTAAAYATTACTACTTTGGGATGCATTTTCGGTGGTAACCGACATCCTCAACTTCCTGGACGCAAAGTTCAAGCAAGGCAAGTTCAAGTGAGCGTGAATAGCAAGCGAGCGTGAAGTTCAAGCGAGCGATTCAAGTGAGCGAGTTGCAAATAAACCTTCTTCTGTCGAAGCAAATTGTAATAAGGATCTACCTCCACAAGGAGACCTCTTCTAGTGTTTTGAAAATGGCTCGAAGTCTCGAATTATTAAAGTTATTGAACACTCTAATAAACACCAATGAAGACAACACAGTGACATTGAACAAAGAAACTCTTCAATCAGTGCTAACGAGTTTGCAAGTGACGCAAGCTAAAGTTAGACTTCTTCAATCTCTATCCCATCTATTGAATGATGAGTTGACTGATCTCAAAAATCAGTAGCCAGTGAAGTGTTCTGAACTAGTTTTTGTTCAGCACAATCCTCTCTATGATGATGATGATGATGATGTTTTTAATCAACAGTCAATGAAGGAACAACACAGTGATACAACTTCAGAATCCATTTCAGACGAAGTTGAATCTATTCATGAACCTACGTTTCAAGAGTTTTCTTTTGATTTCAGTAAAGAAAACCTTTCAATGATGCATCAACATGCAGTAAATCCACTTTCACGGATTTCAAAGCAACAGGTTCAGAATACTCTTTCCAAGCCCATCATCAGACCTTGGGAAGAAATCATCTACAATTAGAATAGAACAGGACTTGGATATGACAAGGAAGTTACCTTTCATATTCCTGATTATTCCAGACCAATCAAGTTCCATAGTGTTGGATTCCTTCAAGAAGCTTCAACTTCACCTATTCAAGTTCAGCATCACTTCAAGAAGCTTCAACTTCACCTATTCAAGTTCAGCATCAAAATGATAAGTGCCAACATTGTAATCGAGTTGGTCACATGGAGAATCAGTGTTTTGATCTCCATCCTTGCCAGCATTGTGGCAAGCATAACCATTCTTCAGACAGATGTTCAACACTGAAGAAACCTACAAGATTGAAGATTCACTATGAGTGGATTGATCCTTGGAAATGGTCATCAACAACCAACCGATTATATAAGTCTTACCGTAGAATTCAATCTCGAGTAAAGACCAATCTTGTAGCACATAACATTTTTGTACCTCACATAAGTGGTCCCCTTATGGCGTAGCTTTCGAGCATGGCCCTCACGGGATGACATAACATGTGGCTTTTTCTGCATGCCCACTTTGTGTTGTACTCAAATGGAACAAGTATGGTACTCTCTTGAGCATAGAAGGGGGGGGTACAATGATGTAACTCTCATGCACCTTAAGGGGGGGAGTTCAAAATTCCAGTGATGATGGTTCATGAAACCACTTGTGGTCTCTCCTTTCAGCTGACAAAGGGGGGAAATGATGATGGAATTGAAGATGGTTGTCAGACAGAAAGTTTTGACAACGACAAACATCAAGTATGCCAGATGGGCATGAAATTTGCCAAATGGGCAACTACGGTCTATAGACGACAGACTTTGGCAGAATTATGGTTCAATAAGTTTAAGTTGAATCATATAGATTTTGATTTTGAGAGCAATGATGTGAAAATTTGGTTCACATAGATGGTCATTCGACCTAGCAAAGGACAAGAGGATCCTTCTGCATTGCTGCTTGGCATTTGATTGAGTTGTCAGGCATTTTTTAGGGATGTGTCAGACTAGAAGTTGATTCACTTCTCTTGGTTCGCTCTCATCAGATTGGTGTTTACATTAAGTAAACAATTTGCATGCATCCTGGCTCACATGATTACATAGTGAGATTTTCCAGAGATGGCAGGCTTTGAAAGGATTATGGTTCAATGACTTGCAATTGAATCATACACATGATACATTGGGATGTTGTGGGACACCTAAAAGTGTCAAGATTGGTTAGTGGTTATCAGAAAACCATCAGATACATGGTATCAATTGGTTAGTGGTCATCCCAAACCACAGATTCGGAGAGCACTTTCAGTGATACACTGATAGTAGAGTGGTGAAACTACATGTTCACCAATTAGCAGAAGACATCAGATTCTTCTAGCTAAAATACTTGGCAAAATGATCAAATTGTCAAGCGATCAGGAAATGTTCAGATATTGCAGCTGTTCACTTCCATATCTCATCTCTCTTCCAGTTCATTTCAAATGAACATGTTCAGCATCTAGATTGGCGGTTTTTCAGGCAGTTCTTCATTGAGGCTCAACTCAGGAGTTTCAGTATGAAGACTTGGAATTGATACCAGTTTATGCTTTATTGTTGGTATTATTGATCGGACTTATGATTGAAGGGGGGGATTGTTAGCCTATGGCTTACCTTTACCAATCACCAAGTCTAAATTGTCACCTATATTTGTATTATTCATTTAGGATATTAGTAATATATCCTCAAGTGATGACTAATGAGTTAGTTAAGATTGCATAGCCTAGTCATCATGCATGATTTTAGGATCTAGAGCAAATCTCTCTATGAGGTGGCATCACTCATTGTACTATAAATATGTAACATTGGAGTGAATAAAATAGTGTTGGCTAGTGAGCCTTTTCCGCCATGTTGTTGATCTTGTCTATATTTTATCACTTCTCGGGCACTTGGGTAATCCTGGAAACTTCTAAAAAGTGCCTGAAATGTCACTAAAAATGATAGAAATGCCTCAGAAACATTGCCAACCGTACCTATGACGTTTCAGATTTGGAAATGTCGTACAATATGGTTTTGACGACGTTTCCAAGGTGTTTCATAGTCATTTATGCATCTTCAAGAGTTTCAGATACCAGTATGTCAATTGGGGAGGCGTTTCCTGCAACATAGGCTACAACGCTTCAATGCCTATAAAACTATTGTGCAACTATTGTGCTTGCTAAAGATGAATATTGTCTCTAAATAAAATAAGTCTAAAGTTGACACATGCATGCATGTTGCATTCTGTTGCACAACTACCCAACACCCTCTACCACTGTCACATAATTCATGTACACCTCGAAGAGGCTTCTTCTGTTGCACCCTCGTCAACAGAGCTTCCACACTGCACTATAAAAGGGACCATATAGACTACTGGGTATGTGTTGATATTATGGTAGTTGTGGGAGGTATTAACCTCCATATGTAACCTTTGACTAGAATAGAATATTCTGTAAGCAAGAGAAACCCCAAACAAATGTGTGAAAACCCTAGAAGACATGTCGGCTTAGCAGAAATATAATATTAAGGTATTATCCTCAGGGAAGACAAGTCGACCTCACAGGATAACGATAAACAAAATATATAATTACCAGAAAGTCAGATCAGCCCAGCCAAAAAAGTCACTAGACAGATTAATATAAATAGAGGACACCTTGGCTCATTTGTTCACTCACTCTCACTCAAGAAACCAGAAACAGTGTGCAAGTTTGGAGGAGCAGCAACAACTGCAATTGTACGGTTTTCTCCTGTTCAATCTTTCCGGTACTTTCTCTTGTGCGCTACCCTTGGAGAAGTCGTGCTCTCTTGGTCATCTATTGGTTCTGGCGTGACTTCCCGGAATCATTCTTTCTGTCAAAGGTTAAGGTGATCAGGGGTGGCTTTATGCATATGGATGGGTGACAATGGTGTAGCATTATCTATGGTTAAACGAGCACAATATTCTAACAAGTTATGAGCCCACACTCCCTTCGGAATAGTCTAACCGTTGGAAGGTAGATTGGGAGTTCCTTGTCAAGCTTGTTGTAGCACCAATTGCAGCTCCAACTAGGGTTTCTGATTTTGCAGCTTCAGCAAACGCTAAACCTAAATTCTTGGGCACTTTCAGTGAAGTATTGGACCTAATTCCTGGATATTCTAGTGTTCCCTAACCCAACGCATCTCCTGGTGCCCTCAGCCATCAAAAATGTCAAAGTTGGATTTTTGGGTAAAAGTCAAAGTTTGACTAGTCAAAGTCAAAGTTTGATTGGTCAAGGTCAAAGTCAAAACAATCATGAAGACCAGTTTCAGAGTAGAAGACAAATTGGAAGGTGCCACCAACTTCAAAGCATGGAAGATTAAGTTACTTCTTATCTTAGAAGAAAATGATCCTCTGGACTACATAAACTAGGACATTCTTGAGACAGTAAAAGGCAAAGAGAAGGTCAAGCACAAGAAGAAAGAAGTAATGACCAGAAGAATCTTGGTAGATTCTGTTAGAGAGCATCTGATTCCACATACTATAGAACCAAAGATTGCCAAGAAAATGTACAATGCCTTGGTAAAATTATTTGAAAGCAAGAACATTAGCAGAAAGTTAGCTTTGAGAAATCAGCTCCGATGCATCAAGATGTCAAAGTCAAATACAATCAACATATATTTAACAAAGGTCTCTGAAATAAGAGATCAACTTAAAGCTATTGGAGATGAAGTTCCACACGCAAAACTTGTCACTATACATCTTAATAGATTACCAATATCATGGGAGCCATTTATTCAAAGCATTTGCGGACGTAAAAAGCTACCCAATTTTGACCATCTATGGTTTGATTGTGTTCAAGAAGAAACCTGCATGCAATCCAAAAAGATCTTGCAGAAACCCCTAGAAGAAGAAGAAGAACAAGCATTTGTAGCCAATGCCAGAAAAGGGAAAGGGAAATTCTAGAAGAAAAATATAGGACCATCAAGAAAGAAGAAGAAGGATCTTTCAAAGATCCAATGCTACATTTGAGACGAGTTTGGTCACTATCCTAGAGATTGTCCTCAAAGGAAAAGAAAAGAAAGGCAACATGCATCGATAGTTGATGAACATCCACAGAAGAAGACTAAACGTGATGATGATTATTTCTACTAAATACATCAATAGAATCTCTACAAATCCCATTGTAAGTATAATTTAGTTATTTTAATTATTTTTCTTTTGTATTGGACCATTTTCCCTGGTACGAGAGTCTATTTTTGTTTTTGGTTTGGTTATTATCCTAGTACAGGAGGCCATTGTGGTTATTATCCCTATGGGAGGCCATCTTGGTTATTATCCTAGTACGGGAGGCCAAACTTCTTATCTTTGTTGGAAGGGCCATTATCCTTGGTACGAGAGCCCCTAGTTCTAGCTTAGAAACAAGAAATGTATGACAACAAGAACAACAGACTTGAAAGGACTCAAAGGGAGTCATTGATCAAGAAGAAGCCAGCTTGCTTCGTGACACTTTGCAGAATGCAAAGGGGCATGCAACAGACGGAAGCGTGGTCCGAGGATTCTCTCAGATAGAGGGAGTTGACTTCAGAATTTGAGATGAACGATATTGCAGGACGTCATCAAAGACATGGTGCAGGAAGGAGCAGTGAGGCTCCATCACTTATCCATAGATGAGAAAATAGCTGGCATTTGCACTAAGCCTCTGTCTAGGACAAGCTTGGCAAGAATGCAAATGTTTCCCTGGGGGAGTATTGATAATTACAGCATTGTGTTGATATTCCAAGATTGATCAGACAGATTTGATCATGTGGGAATAGGCCCAGATGTAATCTTCGAGGACTGAAGATTCGAGTTGCTGCTAGATCTCCTATGTGTGAATTTCATCGAGCCTTGAAACTCTCACGAGTAGGTGAGTAGCCCCGATAAGCATCGGGCCGACTCTATCTCCACAAGAACTGGGTCGCAGACCAGGGGAGATAGGGAACATCTACATCCAGAGTAGATGTGCCCTGACATAGTCTTCGACGGACTGAAGACTCAAGGTGCTTGAGGTGCAATTCCACGTGTCTAATAGCATCGAGATGAATGAATTCACAAAGTAATCCTATGAGAGGATTACCATGAGGTGTTTGTGGCTCTGATGTGTTCATAATTCTTGTCATGGGACAAGAACGACCCGAGGTGCTAGACACATGGTGGTGGAGATGGATCATCAATATAACTAAATGATGTTGGTCGATATTGTGATATTGTCTATGACAAAAGAAATCCAAGAACAAGTACGACGATATGTTTTGATGCCAGATTGCTACCAGAAGATGTTGATAGTGATGATGATACTTGTGACTTAATCTATGATGATGCTACCTGTAGAATGGTCTACAAGACTATGTGAGTCTTTCCCATGCCATGTGAAGATGGATGGATGTGTTTGAGACCATTAATACCTCCCTAGCTAAGAGGGAGTGTTGATATTATGGTAGTTGCGGGAGGTATTAACCTCCATATGTAACCTTTGACTAGAATAAAATATTCCAGAAACAAGAGAAACCCTAAACAAATGTGTGAAAAACCTAGAAGACATGTCGACTCAGCAAAATATATAATATTAAGGTATTATCCTCCAGGAAGACAAGTCGGCCTCACAGGATAAAGATAAACAAAAAATATAATTACCAGAAACAGTGCACAAGTTTGTAGGAGGAGCAGCAACAGTTGCAATTGTACGGTTTTCTCTTGTTCAGTCTTTCCAGTACTTTCTCTTGTGTGCTACCCTTGGAGAAGGTGCGCTCTCTTGGTCATCTGTTGGTTCTGGTGTGGGTTCCCGAAATCATTCTTTCTGTCAAAGGTTAAGGTGCTCGGGGGTGGCTTTATGGCTATGGATGGGTGACAATGGTGTAGCATTGTCTATGATTAAACGAGCACAATATTCTAACAGTATGCTGTCTCGCTGAATTAGAATCTCCATCTCACCAACCCTAGTAATTAAGTGTAATATTAAATCTTTAAAGTAAATGGATGGAAATGAAAGATAAAGGAGAATGCCACTTTTATTAACATTTTAACATTACCAATAATTGTTTCAGGAGGCTTCATAGTGGCTCCAACTTCATTGGACTTCATATGGAGAAAATAGAATTTTAGGTCCCATTCAAAATTTGGCAGACTTAACGATTTTCAAGATTTTAAGATTGGCGAGATTGCAACATTTCCACCAATGTTTTAAAACTCAGACTCGGCCTCGAAATCTGTTGATGGTCAACTCAGACTCACACTCAGATTGTCTTTGATCGATATGACTTCGATGAATCAATTTACTAAAAACTACATAAAATATTTAAATTTTAATGAAAAATATATATTTTAAAGATTCCAAAAAATTATTGAAACTTTGAAAGAAAGCATTATGAATAAATGAGCAAGAACATTTAAATGGCGAACATAAATGACAAGCAATGTTCCACTATTGCTTATATTAGGATCCTCATCATTAGTATCACCCTTTGCCTCTTGTCTAGCCTTTGCCTCTACCTCGATCCTCTAGAGACATCAATGAATACCTCCCAGTTTTGTTTAAACTACCTAATCAAAGCCTTATCATATGGTAGAAAAAGATAAGCATGCCTAATCAATGATTTTGGTTTGAGTGAAAGCTACAATTTAGCGAAGGCCATGTCAAAGGAGTTCAACAATCAATACCATCAATATCGAGGAACATAAAGGGCATGGTGCTCTTGATTAAATGGAAATCCCATTCCCTCATACGTGATGGAATCCAATGAAAATGTTGCAATCCTACCAATCCTAAAAATTGTTAAGTTTGTTGGATTTTGAATGGGATATGAAAATCTACATTCTCCATATGACGTGTGATGAGGTTGGAACCACTCTCAAACATCCTAAAATAATTAATGGTAATGTTAAAAACTTATGTAAAAGGATAAAAAAGGAAAGATAAAGGAAGTGTCAACTTTTACTAGGAAAAATAAAGGAAATGTCAAAAAAGGAAAGATAAAAGGAAATGTCAACTTTTACTAGGAAAGATAAAGGAAATGTCACAATTTACTTTAAGAATTTAACATTACCATTAATTGCCAGCATTTTTTTTCAAATCCTTTTAAAGAAAAATTTAATTTTGCATGTTGGTGGGGTCCAATACCTACCTGGGCAAGTAGGTACAGACTCGGTCGAGTTGTATTGGTTTGGTACCAAACCGTCCGAATCAAGCCTTGAATCGACCAATTTGGTACCAAACTGATCATCCGAGTCACCTGGAAGGCCGAGTCGGTATGGTAAGGGTTTGACTCGACCAAGTTGATTGCATCCGAGTCAACTTGGTTTGAGTTTGAATACACTAGTTTCCACTAGATTCTATCATGCATGACTAGATTCTATCATGTATGAGGGTATGGAACTGGCATTTAATCAAGAGCACCAAGCCCTCTATGTACCTCGATGTTGGTGGCATTGATTGTTGAACTCTTCTTTCATGACTCTAGTAAAAATGTACCCTTCACGCAAGTAAAATAACTTATTAGGCATGTTAAGCTTTTTCTATCTCATTTTAATGCTTAGAGGGTCACACTAATGATGAAGATCCTAATATAGGTAATGATTTTGATGATATGTAGTTATTTTTTGTAGCATGCTTTCTTTTGAGACTAGAAAGACCATTTAGAGCCTCTTTCTTCAAGTATTTTGGTTCATAGATGGATTGCACTCGGTTCTATTTTGGTTATATGCACACTTACTTGCTATATACATGAGAGACTTTACATATTTGTGTATAATGGTTTGGATACAGATGGATGCACATTGTTATCCCCTATCCTAGGGATAACTAAGGAGATTATGTCTCGAGGCCCATAGGTCCTAGACATGGAGTACCAAGAGACATATTGATTTGAGCCTGGCCCTGGAGGGCCCATCCTTCTTCAACGCCTCCATTATGTTAGTAGCAGAAACATCCATCCCATCGGCTTGGTTTTGAAATAGCAATGGGTCTTGCTCCATGATGTAATGAGTCCGGGTATCATGGTATGTGTCACTTTGATTCTCAAAACATTTGAATATGTGCATTTAATTCTCTTTTGTTTCATGACGTGTGCTTGGACTTTATGCCTTTCGACTTTTCCATACCTGGGAGGGATGACAGAATGCCCTAGCAAGTTGGTTCTGTTATCCCCGATATCTAGGGATAACTAGGAGATCATGTCTCGAGGCCCACATGGTCCTAGACATGGAGTACCGAGAGCAGGAGTGACTTGAGCATGGCCCTGGAGGGCCCATCTTTCTTCTTCTCAGCCAGACTTGTCCTGTCAGCAGTAGCAGCATCCATCACCACCGGCCT
>JASDQU010257053.1:0-15840 GCA_032191745.1 Picea mariana
ATTTATCAGTAAATGCGGGCATAAACTGATCTCCCTAGATCCACCTAGATCT
Source organism: Picea mariana (assembly GCA_032191745.1). NCBI lineage: Eukaryota > Viridiplantae > Streptophyta > Pinopsida > Pinales > Pinaceae > Picea > Picea mariana. The sequence goes on from JASDQU010257053.1 coordinate 53, forward strand.
AGAACAAAACAAAACAAGACATGAAGCTTTCTCTAAGGTATAATCATTGAATTTACTATCCAACAAGAGATGAGTGACATGCCATTTAAATATCGCTTCATCATATCTTTGTTGTCCTCGCTCTTCTTTGGTGCTCTTGTGACATTGGATTTGCAAGGGAACAAAAACCAACCAAAGTGAAAGCAACAATAGTATACTCAATGAAAGCTTATGCATGCGATCAAGGAATCATGCAATAAAATCAGAATGATTTTATGGAAAAGAAACATGCCACTGTATTATATTAAGTAAAAGTGGTAGATACAACCAAACAACCTTGATGTTGGAAGGTTCCCTTTTAGTGGCCCTTTGCTCCAACACACACACTTGCTCCAAACTTGCACGAAGAAAATCCTCAAGAACTTGATGAACTAGAATGAAGCCCTCAAGCATCAACTGAAGTGGAAATCCTCACAAAATTCTTATCCTATTCAACCATAATTAACCTTAATTCCTTGCTTAACCTTTTCCATGAGAAATGCCTCTTTATATAGGGGAAATATAAATGGTTAAAGAGATTAGGATGATCCCACCAAATCAGATAAGTGAGTAGGATCCCAACCATACAGATTCCACCTCACCTTCTAGAAGATTCCCTTCTAGAAATTTCGTAAACCTCGACCTTTCCTTAGTCTTTCAACATTGCCACACCCTAGCTATAGGACAGCCTGTGGTGACGTTGCAAACCAGTTTCAGGGCAGAGGAAGGATATCAAGCATTGCCGCACCCTGCACATAGTGTAACCTGCAACGATCTTCTTTAATAGGGTTTTGTTGAAGAGAAAGGTAGTCACTTTTCTCATGAAGAGAGGCTCTTTTGGGAACATCAACACATGCTGTAAAAGGATCACTGGGGTGACCAAAATAATGTTTAAAAAATTCCCCCCAAAGTATGAGGCTAGAACTTGTGACAACCGAAATACTTTGTAGAATGTGTGTGTGTCAGAAACAAGGAGTGCACCAATCGAGAACCTACAAACAATCAAGCATTTGCATAATGTCATACCATTTATGAGGTAGAAATTCCCATGCTTAGACTACAAGTGATTTTGATGCAGGAGCATCACTCCACCTCAACAAATGCGCCAGCACACCATCACACAAATGCGCAATGGAGAAAAGGAGAGGCATTGAACCTCCCATTTTTTAAATTTGAAATAATCCTATACAGATTTTTGCGCTGTAAGGTTGTAAATGTCGGGCCATGTCTTTGTATAGGTAGTGGTTGGATTTCATTTAAAGGGTTTGTTGTAGCAGTCCCAGATTGTGGTAAGGTCTGGGCAATCATTTATGAAAAATTCAATGTAATAGATGAGGTTAGGTGAGAGAGGATGAGCTCACAAAGCCCCTCTTTTGTAAGGAGATCTTGTATCAGATTTCATATGGCAGATAGGCAGAGAATGATAGAGAGGTATCGATAGAGAGGCCTTAGGAGGTCTTAGAAGTTTTGAGAGAGAGCTTGAGAGAGCTGGGACTTTGTTACAGTCCAGTTTTTGTAATCATCTGTATAGACACGTAGAGATAATAGAAAATAAGTTTTTCCTGCATATCGTGTGTTTATGTATTTGTGTTCATTTTATGTTTTTATGCATTTTCATGGTTTGAATGTGTAACTGGTGAAGTATTGCATGAGTTTCAATTGTTTCTCATCTTTGAGTTTCTGAGTGAAAGGAGTGCACACAGTTCGCAAAGAGTGCGTTGACAGAGGTTTAACCACAAGGGAAATCTTAGGAGGGATACCATTGAACCTTCATTAGCGGTAGTGCAAGTAGTGCACATGAAGAATTCTTTGTCAAGTTCAGAAAGAAGCAGAGTTATTGAGAACTCTGTCGAGATCTTTTAGGTAGGCATTGATTCGGTGCAAGTGTGCACAGAAGGAACTCTGTGTTAGGTTTGGGAAGAACCAAAGTTACTGAACACTCTGTTAGGAGAAGCTCTGCAAAATGTGCATCGATAAGGAAAACGCCAAGAGGGCGAGGAGCATTTCTTTTCAAGAAATACTTCAGATATGAGTTTGATGAAATCTCAGAATGCAAGGTGTGCATGGGATATCGAATTATTCAAGGAGGCCAAGCTCAAAAGGTATAACACAGAGAGTGTGAAAGAGACAGACTTATTATAGGTTTGGAAGCATAGAAGAGATAACGCTGCAATAGCGTAAGCGAGACCTAAAGGAGTCGGGTTGATGAGATAATTTCAAAGGCCGATACCTTTGAACATGGAATAAGTCTTCCAAGTTGGGATAAGTATAAATCTTAGGACGAGGAGCGACCAAAACCATCAGATTGGTGGTGAGGAGGAATCTGGACCGTCATGAGTCCAGTGAGTAGAGGAGCATAGAAGGAAAGAATGGATCCCATCCATTGGATCTGAGTGTGAAGGACCAACAACCGTTGGATTTAGAAGAAGGTGCATGAGCCTTCATGCCATGTACACGTAGGAGAGAGGAATTGTCAAAGTCTCGAAGCGAGTAGGGACCATCCATCATCAAAAGAGACAGGTGGTGTAAGATTTGAGTTTTCGGGTGAAAGAAATCCAGAAGAACCGAGTGCATAGGAGTTGAAACTCTAGAAACCCAAATACCCGAAGTAGATAGAGGCCATCAGATCAAAGGGGAGACATGCGTCAAGAGATTGTGTGTTTTGGGTAGAAACACTCTGGGAGGAATGAGCACATAGAGAAGTTGAAACACCCGAAGGCTGAACAACTGAAGAGTCAAGAGCCATCGATCTGCAAAGGGACAATTTTCAATAGATCGTGAGCTCCAGGTAAATTGTAGCGTGGTTTCAGTTGAGGACTGATATTGCCGAAGCCCAAAGAGCCGAAGACAAGCTGGACTGTCATATCCAGAAGGGGACGCATGGCGAAGGGTCGTGAACTCTGGGTGAGATCACTCTGGGAGAACATGAAGGAGAAGGGATTGACATCGTTGAAGCCTGAATAGATGAAGAAAATGATAGCCGTTGATCTGGGTTGGAAAGGTGTCACTAGATCGTGGAATTTAGCGGATTAAACTCTGAGGTTTTTATGGAAAGAAGTTTTGGAATATCCCAAAGCAATGAGGGCCAAAGTGGTTAAGGGTCCGTTATCCCATAGGGAGCACATGGATCATTGATCTGTGAAGGGATGCATGGAGGATGGAGATTCCATCTGTTGGATAGTCATTGAATAAAGAGAGGACAAGTGTCAAGAGATCCAACACTCCGAGAGATTTCACTTCAGAGATTTGTGTTGATTGAGATTTGAGAAAGCTGAAGGTCGAAGTCCCGGAGACGATGGGATCCATCAATGTGAAGGAAGGACATGCGACAGAATATCATTAACTTCGGAAGGTTGGAGTACAGAGGAAAGTGAGGGTTTGAGATCTCAAACACCCAAAGTACAAAATTTCAAAGAGATCACAACCATTGATCTAAAAAGAAGAGATCTGGTCTATAGGTTTGGAGAGGACAGATCTAAACCATCAATCCAGGGTACCATCAATATCAAGAGATCAACGGTCCCACAATATTTCAAGGATTGAAGGTGCGTGAGTTTTAACAGGAAGTCACATGGTCATGTGAAGACATCGGTCAGGGTCACCTGCAAAGAAGGAGCTTAGCGAAGGGAGCTTGTGGAGGTTGAGAATCAAGATTCTCGAAGGTCAGACTCATGGAGGAGATCCTGGCCGTAGATTCAAGAATCTAGATGGCAATAAATATTCCACTCCGAGAGAGTGCCATATATAGGAGAGTGGAGTTTGAGAATTGAAACTCCTGAAGGTCGGAAAGGTGAAGTCAACAACAGTCGTCGATCTAGAAGGGAGTTACGTATCAATAGATCGTGAATACTTAGAAGACGTGTGGAAGAAGGAAAGAAGAGTGGAACGTAGATCGATAATAGCCGTCAATCACAGGCAGCACCAAAGGATCATGATATTGATGATCGAGAAGGATTGTGGGGTTAGAACATGCTCAGCTGATAATAATCCTTGAGCAAGCTGCAATTTCAACCATGGTTTTGAAAGAGAGATACGTGGCAGGTGGAGTAGGATTGTGGGGTGAAAAGTGGGTTGGTGTAAAACCACTCTTGTCCATGCCCGCAATTGTGCATTAGTACAAGGGCACAACCCAGGGTCGTATGAAGGAAGGGGCTAGTAAAATAGGAACTAGCGGCCGTGAATTGAAGAGTGCTAAAACATGTAGACAAAAGGTGTGGGTATCATAGGACCTGTGCCAAAGGAAGAAAAGGGGCATTTGTATAATTTTTGGGTTCATTCAAGAGCCCGCAAAGTCTATGTGACTCGACACTTGGAATGATCCAGAGACCGGGAGGTCGCAGAACCTCGAAGGGGAGGGAGCTGCATTAGATTTAAATCATAAATGTCAGTCATGGACACTGTTGATCCATGTCACCAAGATTCTGCATAGCCACCAGGAATACACTGTGTATCTATTCTTTAGAAAAATCAAAGTCGGACATAGCCACGAGACATACAAAGTGGATCTATGTGTCAATAAAAATCATAAATACTCCATCGCAACCTAGATCAAAATGATGAGGTTGAGGGTCTTCAATCTCATCGTACATAAGTACGAATCTAGCCATGCGATTACAAGTGCTGAAGTTAAACATGGTAGAAACCACTTGATTACCCCCTAATGAAAAACGTTAACAAGCGCGAGGGAAATCATCATTGATGTCAATGAATCCTAAGGTGTTATAACCCTAATTTTCACTAGACATGCTTACCTGGCCTCAGGCCATCTCATATTCCTTCTTTGCCAAAACACTACTGAACAACTCTTCTTAAAAACCCCTTTTATAAAGCCCCATGCGCCCTACTTCATTACTGCACGCGTGTACATGCTAGCTGACCCAAGACAACCCGCGTGTACCTACAAAATAACGGAAAAAGGAAAGTTGTTGATGGAACACACAACTTTGGGTAAGTTAACTAAACCTTTCGGCCATGCATGGCTGGTCACTCGACCAAATAACTAGCTTCTTCTAGCCTATAAAAGAAGGGTTAGGGGTCCCATTTGAAAGGAGGAGAATCATAATAAAGAAACTATACCCAATTAAACATTCCCTTTGTCCCAACCTTTAACCATCCTTGTGCAAAGAGAAGTATAGAGAAAAGCAGTTGGAAGATAGTGGAAGAAGAGCCCAGGACTAGGATTGAGGAGCTGTAGCCGACTTTATCATTGTAAGGTATCATTTTGAAGTTAACAAAAGAATTGCTTTTCCCGTCCCTCCATATGAGATTATCATTATTGTAATATTGATTGTATGATTGATTTCATGTGGAGTTATTTGTTTGTATTTAGTGAATGCAGGTCAAGATTGGGAGGATAGTTGTAGTCAAAGAAATACCAAGCGCGAAAAGGGATCGACATCAAACACAAAAAATAAGGTACGTCAACTTAATATCTTGAGCCTTGTATTTACATATGGGTAATGGGGGTTTAGGCATGGGATGATGCTAAAAAGTAAGAATATTTAGTTCATTTATGCATGCATGATAAAACCCTTAGTGATAGTCCGTAGGAGGGATTTCCCACCCACAACAGAATTGGGGACCATATTGGGGATCTCTAGGGTTTCTGGGAATATTTTTTCTTGGTTATTTTAAGAATTGGTTTCATTCCTTGTTTTTAAAGTTTCTGGAAAAGTTTGAGCTAACAGAGATTCTGGTATTCCATACCAGTTAGCTCTGTTTCTTTGCTTGACCGCATTTATTTTTCGAAACCCACAGAGGTACACGTGGTCTGTATAAGGTTTGCACACGTGTACTCATGCCATACCTTCCCACAGCCTGCGCGCACACACTAGCTGAGGAAGTGTCAGTCGCCTGTATGATTCCAGAAAATTTCTTCTAGAGAGGTAGTCATCCTCTCCCCTGCTAGAAATAATCCTTCTTAGGGGTTTTCTGGAACTCATTCTAAGTCTTTGTTGTTTGCAGTCTATATCTTAGGTTTCACCTCAGATTGGTTTGTTCTATGAAGTTTTCCTTGAATTTTTTTCCTTTTTTTGTAAAAGTAAGTGCCTGAGTCTTCAAGAGATTTTGGTTCTTAGTACCAGTAGTCTCTGCCTAGTCTTGATTGATTTTCGTTTAATTTTTTAGAGTTTCAGAAGTACACGCAGCCTGTATAAGGTCTGCATGCATGTACACACGCCCTGACTTTACACAGCTCACGTGCATACGCTTGCTGTTGAACTGTCAGGAGCGTGCCTGTGGAGAAATTTTTTGTTTAAGGTGAGGTAGTCATCCTTTTCTTTGTCAAGAGTTATACCTCTCAGGTTTTTTGGGTCTCTATCATAGCGGTCAGTAACTTAGGTTTGATCACAACAATAGATTTCTTTTTCATTAAGAAGTTTTCCTCAAAATTTTCTTTTTATAGGGCTTTTAGACAAGTGTGAGAGTCCAGTTTTAATTTGCTTGTGTGTTATTTTTAAAGTGACTCTTTGCAATCTGCGCTTAGGCCAAAAGTTTTCTTGGTCTTTACTTGTTGATATTTTTCCTTTTTGCTTTGTGAGCATTCAAATAAAAACAAATCTTTTATTTCTTTGTTTGGTTAAATAGTGTTGGTTTGCATTAGTAACCAGGAAAAGTATTTTTTTTCATAAGTTCTTGATGATTTACTTAGATGATAAGTAGCTCATAGTTGAGTGAAATCCTTCTTTGAGTTTGATGTTCAAAGATCTTAGAAAATTCCAGTTTGAAAAGTTGTTTTCAAGAAGAAGTTATTTTGTTTCCAGATTTTTGTTTATTTTTTTTTCTTCTTTCAAACATCACTAGTTTCACTTTCATAACCTTTGACTTAAGACAAGCCATAAAAAATAACACTAAATCTAAAATTCATTAGACTTTTTATGTTTGTAGGGTCAACCAACTAGTTTAGGGTTAGGGCCTTGAATTAGGTTAGAGAGGAAACTCTTCAAGGCCATTAAATCAAACATTGGAGTCTGAGTTAGGGAGTGTCCAAGTCCAGTATCGTGAAAGTTATCCGGGACCCCCTTCTAACACAGGGGCTAAACACGAGGTCGCGTGCGGAAAGGTAGCGGAGATAACCCCTCCAAAGCTGGACCAATCGTGGTGGAGAACACATATAGAGGGCTTGTCTTGGGATTCCGTCAATTGCATTTGCCACAGAGCTTTGTGGGTCTCAAATCCATTCGAGGTCCTTAGTTGTCTTCGAGACCACTTGCCTTCGATACCCTTGACAGGTTTCGGGATCGATACCCTACTCATTGTGGTCTACTCGACTGTCGACTATTCACGCGCTGGCAACCCAGTTGCTTGTCGTTTTTAGAGACATACATAGGTGACTGTGGGGGTATAACATCATACCTAGGATAAACATCGGGCCACACTTTGCAGAGTATACCTGAAGGGTGCTTCCGTGTTCAAGTTTCACTTGCACCGGTAAGTTGCTCTAGTGTTGGTTGTTGTAACTGTTCTTCCCACTAGTTTAGTATTTGCTTATTTTATCTTATAGGGATTTTCCTAGTGTGTGTTGTTTTTGAACGAAGAGAAAGACCTAGTGTGTCTTTGATATTCTCGCACAGTGGAGGATCATGAGCTGCGCCGGTCATGAAGGCTTCTTGGCCTGCCACCGGTTGCACTGGAGCCACCCTCGCCACCACTAAGGTGAAATCTAGACCAACAAGGGTCTTTTGAAGCGATCAGGTCATCGAAAATCACACCTAACCAACCTCTGTTAAAGGACCTTTCGACACCTTTAAAGCGGACGGTCATGGAGGCAAATCCTGTCTCTTCTTTTGGGAATCCTGATATTCCCGCCATGGTTGTTGTCACAGGGGGTGTTCTACCTCCTAACCCACCGTCGCTAGTTCAAGCCACCATGGTCTCGACTGCCTCTACCTTGAGCAGTGGTCTGATCCTGTCTTTGGCATCGACCACTACTCCTTTCACATAGAGTGCGATAGGCCCTCCATTCTCATATGGGATGCCTAGCTCAGGTACAAGTCCTGTACTATCTTAGTCCACTTTGTAGACTTTAGGTCTTGGGGCAGGGAGCTCTAACACTCCTCTGTAGGGAGCCATGGGGGGCACTTCAACTCCTTTTAACGCTTTTCCTTACGGGGGAGTTCATATACCTCCTTTTTCCCCTTAACTGGGAGGTACCCACCAACAATCTGCTGGGCCAAACACACACCATAGTTCAATTGGAGTAGGGAGTCAAGGACCAACTTCTCATAATATGATGGTAGGGTCAACACCATTTTCTTTGTTTGGTGTGTTTGGTAACAAAAATTTCTCGTCTGTTGCTTTCCCGACCAGGGGCAACCCCGGTTATGGCCAACCTAATCCTATGCAGGGTACTATTCCTGCACAGGGGGCAAACCCAAGAACTTCTTCCGCATCAGGACCTTGGAATTCTTGGCAAGGATTAGTTCCCTCTTCAAGAATGCTGATCTGGGGCAATTATTTTCACAACCAATGGAACCCCGGACAAGGTGCTATGACTATTCCCATGGGATCGACATGGGGAAATCCTTCCCAAAGTCCTCCGAATGTATTTCACACCGAACCATCTACGTCTTATTTTGGGAACCAGCTGATGATGTCTCCTCACACACAGAATCCATACACTGGTCATGGCCATGGTTTTTACCAGAACCCCGACCAACAACCCAACTTTTCCTAGAAACGTGGTGCCAGTCAAACTCCAAGCCCCTTTTCCATGGTTATCACCAACAACCCAAACTACCTTTCTTGGAAACCTTGCATTTTCCAGACTTAACAAGGTTGTTGAATGAACCTATCTATCATGATCCGTGTTGGCCCCCTATGCCGACGAAGTTGCCTTCGGACATACCAAAGTTCAAAGCCAAGACTAACGAAGATCTAGGAGATCATGTGACCACCTTCCATCTTTGGTGCTTGTCTAACTCATTGAAATACGACTCCATACAGTTGCGATTGTTCCAATGTACTCTCATTGGGAGTGCCGCGAAATGGTACATTGAGCTCGACCACTCAAGATACTCTTCCTTCAGCAAATTGGCAATGGCTTTCCTAAACCATTTCCAATTACCTGTGAGATACGACGCTGGCACAGAATTGCTGGCCAATTTCAAACAGACAAAAGAGGACCATATCTTTGATCACATTTGAGAATGGAGATGCCAGAAGAGTTTAATTAAGGTGCAAGTCCCACCAGCATTCTTGCTCGAGTGGTTCCTTAAGTCTTTGGTCCCACAGTTATCCAAAGACGTCGCGGTGTCGAGAGTATTCATAGAAGAAGATGCCATCATGAGAGCTCAACAGCTTGAGCTAATATACTCTCAGTATAGTTTATTATACGAGATCTTGACAAATGCACCATGATCAATACCTGATAAAACTAGACAGAGAGCTGGACCACATGCCGATGGTATTGTTGGTTCAGCACAAACAAAGCCCGCTGAACAAATGATGAAGCAATTGTCTATACAACACACAGCAGCCAACCAAACTACTATTTTGGCTACTGCCCCTACCCAAACATCGGATGTATACATAGTGCAATCGACAAATCCAAAATCCACCCAACAGTCTGATGGAAAGAAAAAACAATGAAAGAAGGGCAAGGGGGACAAGAAACCCACTAATAATGTTGGTGGGGCAAACATTGAGAAACAAAAGGTGAGGTATCTGTGCAACCTGTGCACAGAAGACCACCCTACCCACCAATTTCCTCGACTTGCAGAGGCCCAAAAGTTTGTGACACAACAACAGCCTGCCATGTTAACCAATCCATTTCAACATGGGCAAAACCTAACCCAAGCCTCTACAAGCGCGGAAGGGGGCAGTCAAGGACCCTCTTCATCTTCGAACAATCCTGCATCCGTGAATGTGTATATGATGAAGGGTGATTCTTTTATATCGACTAGAGCGCATGACTACAGTAAACCAAGCACTTCTAAGAAGGGAAAAGAAGCCGAAATCCCATCTCTTCCTCTCCAGATCAAGAAGACTTTGGGTGAAATAATGACATGCATCCCAAAACGTGCGTTCAAAAAATCTTCTCACAACCCAAATTCAAGGGCCACCCATAACTATTCTGTGGTGGGGAATTTTTCCCAAACCCCTTGTGCGATGTACTCTTTGGAGGTCCTCCAAAGATGCCCTTCCCAGAGGAAAGCTTTGTTAGCCGCTTTAGGATCTATCAACACTTGTAATCCAGGTACAATCATGCTGGATACAACCGACTTAAAACCTCTTCTGCCTTACCACGTAGTGTTTCAAATAGTAGTGGCTTACCCCACAAAACATTTTACTCGGAAAATTTTTCCGCACGGTGGTTGATGAAGGTGCCTCGACATGCGTTATGTTGTTGGCATGTTAGAAGGCCATTGGCCAGCTCATTTTGTCTTCGTCACCTACTCTTCTCACTGCTTTTGATGGTCGTTCGTTCTGACCACATGGTATCATTCCCTCTTTCCCTGTGAAGTTAGGAGGGAAGACCGTGTGTGTCTAGGTAGAAGTAGTCGACGCATCCCTCGACTACAATCTCTTGTTAGGAAGGAGTTGGACTTATGCCATGCAAGCAATGGTTGCTACAGTTTTTCGGGTCTTGTTGTTTCCACACGAGGACTGAATTGTTACCATTGATCAATTGTCTTTCTCCAGACCTGACCCTTCACTGGGGGCATCCACGGTCTCGATGATTGATAATCCCCAATCGGGTGTAGTCAACGTAGGGGTTGGTTTGTGCCCATCTTTGATGGGTACCTTCGATTACCCGCCCCCTCAAGGCGATGCCAAGTTCATATCCAACAACCATAAGGTTGATATTTTCCAAGTTTCGTCGTTTCGCACAAATAACTTCAACGATATGTGGATACTTCCTTCCCCATCGACCACGATGGAAGGGATAGGGCACCTTGACATGTCCATTCCCTTGTCCGCAGCTGAAGTAGCGTACTCTTTAGTCTAGAAAAAAATGGCCGACATCGATCCAACTCCTACAAAAGAGTTAGATCTGATTCCAGAGCCTATTTCGGCTCAAGGTTCTGTCGCTGATACCGATGCATTAGACTTAGTCTTTCCCTCTAAAAAAGAAATAATTGAAGCAATGACTAGTCTAACCAAACCCTAGGACGATCTCCATCACCGATCATATTTCCTCCCAGAGCCAAGTAGAATCGAAGCATGAGAATTCACCTTAACTATGACTGGAGATAGGTCTTTTTCTATTAATCCCTTAGCTACACATGAGGTTTATGCCGAGGGTAATATGGCAACTATCGCTGAAACTATACTGATTAATATCTCCAAAACCCCTAGCATTGTGGAGAATGTTTTCGTCGAAGTTGACTATTCCCCCGAAGAGATTCAAGTCTACATAGATCTTTTTAAAGAATTCCGTGACATTTTTGCCTGGTCTTACGAGGAAATGCCAGGCATTGATCCAAAAATAGTCAAACATGAAATCAGAACTTATCCTGATGCCAAGCCAGTTCGGCAAAAGATTCATCCAGTTAATCCCAGGAAAGCAGCAACCATTAAGTTTGAAGTCGAGAAATTTCTCAAAGCTGGTTTTATCTACCATATCCATCTGACCCAATGGGTGTTAAATCTAGTGTCGGTCAACAAGAAATAGGGCACGATTCGCGTAGGTACGAAATTTCATGATTTAAACAAGGCCTGTCCAAAAGATAATTTTCCCACACCATTCATTGACTAGAAAATCGATGAATGTGCAGGTTTCCAGGATTTTTCTTTCATGGATGGTTTTTCGAGATATAATCAGATACAAATCAAACTTGAAGACCAACACAAAATGACATTCATTTGTCAATGGGGTACATTCGCGTATCGTAAGATGCCTTTTGGTCTCAAAAATGCTGGAGTGGCCTTTCAGCAGGCCATGTATTTGCTTTCCATGATCTCAAGAATATAGTCGAAGCTTATTTAGATGATTTAGCATCTTGATCTCGCAATAGAACGGATCATCACACACACCTCTGACTTATCTTTGAGCGATGTTGCTACTTCTGGATTCGCTTGAATCCAAACAAGTGAAGCTTTTGCGTAACATCAGGACGTTTGTTAGGTTTCATAGTGTCAACAATAGGGATCATGGTCGATCCTCTCAAGGTTGAGGCAATAGTTCAGTTGCCTCCCCCATGCACAATCCTTCAACTTTAGAGTCTACAGGGCAAGGCAAATTTTTTAAGGCGTTTCATCGCCAACTATGCCGAGATCACAAAGGGATTTATGTGCTTACTGAAGAAAGACGTTCCTTTTCATTGGTACGATTCCACTCAATGCTCCTTCAAAGTGTTGAAACATGCCCTCACAACTGCCCCTCTGCTTCGGCCACCCAACTATAACAAAGATTTGTTATTATATCTGGTTGTAGCATAGTCAACCATCAACATGGTCTTAGTTCAGGATGATGATTTTCTCTCAAAATATGTGATCTATTACTTGAGCCGAGGCCTCATCGGACCAGAACTAAATTATTCTCATATCGAAAAACTTGCATTGGCAGCATTCCATGCTGTTCAAAAGTTCCATCATTATGTTCTGTTTTGCAAGACCACCATCATTGTCGTTGTGAATCCATTTCAATATGTGTTGACGTGACAGGTAATAAGCGGAAAGATCAATAGATGGATAGTCATCCTCCAGGAATTCAACTTAGATTCCGTTTCGACGAAATCCAAAAAGTCTCTGGTCTTCGTAGAACTTATTTTGGAACTTCCGGTTGAGTCAGGTGATGTTATGCTCGAAGAATCACCTATCCAAGGAGATATGTTTTTGATCACATCTTTGGATCCCTGGTACAGAGGTATACTTGTCTATCTCTAGACTTTGAAGTACCCCACCTCTGCTTCTCGTGATGAGCGTCATTGTATATGATATCAGGCTAAGAATTATCTCATAATCGATGATACATTGTATCAAAGAGGTGTAGACTGCATCCTGCATTGATGTCTCATTCATGAAGAAGTAGTTATCGTGCTTAACAATTTCCATACCATAGCATCTGGTAGCCATTTGTCTAGGTTGACAACAACCCAAAATATTTCACGAGCAGGTTACTTCTGGCCGACACTAATCAAAGATTGTATCGAATCGGTCAAGAAGTGCCACTCGTGTCAACTCTTCTCTTGGAAGATGAGGCACATCCCGCTCCCATGTTTCTTGTCATCAGAGTTGGTCCCTTCACCAAGTGGGGGATTGATTACACTACATGAAACCCTCCTTTAGCAAGGGGGCACCGTTATATCATTGTCGCCGTAGACTAATTCACTAAGTGGGTTGAAGCTATGCCAACGTTTAAAGATGATGGAGAGACCGCAACTCTCTTTTTATTCAACCAGATAATAGCAAGGTTCGATGTCCCAAGAGAGATTGTCACTGACCATGGCAGTCACTTTCAGAACCAGATGATGACCGAATTAACATCAAATCTTGGGTTGCAGAAAGAACATTCGTCACCCTACTACCCCCAAGCAAATGGTCAGGTGGAAGCTATAAATAAATCTCTTAAGAACATCCTACAACAAACGATCAACTTGGCCAAGTCAAATTGGCATTTGATTTTATAATCGGCATTATGGGCTTACCGAACGTCTGTTAAGAGTGCAACTAGTTTCTCACCTTTTCAACTCATTTATGGGTTGGGAATAGTCTTTCCTATAGAGTGTCAGATCCCATCCCTAAGATTGGCAGTACAGTTATTGCCAGACACTTCTCCACTTGAAGAACGATTATTGTACCTTGAGCGGCTCAATGAGCAGCATCGTGATGTGGCGCTAGCCAACGAGGCTCACAAATAGGATTTAAAGTGTTAGTATGATTGGTCTGTTTGTCCTTGGATTTTCTCTGAAGGCGACCTTGTCCTGGTCTATGACCAAGATAAGGACCCCCTGGGGGTGATCAGGAGATCAAATTTTGCTCAATTTTCAAAGTGCTCGGAATGTGAAAAAAATAGTTCCATTGCGTCCGTCTCGTTTTCCTGATTCCGACGGTAAATTTACTTTCGCAAACGGAGTCCGTATGGAGGAGATATCGCGATCTGTCCGCCAAGCCAAACATGGAAAATTTTTGGATGCTGACTGTACCTGTCCGTACAGTCCATACGACCACGTGGTAGGGACGTACCATCATGATGAGATGGCAGACGTGGCACATTTTTATTGGTTGGTTGATAGCGTATTGGATGGTGACACATGTCCGGTTGGTGGCGAGTTATATGAGGACACGTGGCCCAATCTCTGGGTGCCACATGTCCCCTCATCATTGGTTAATATGATTGTATAAAATTGTATGGGGAGTCCACGGGGTTCGACCCCGGGACCTCCCCCAACGTTAAACACTTCATAACTCTCCGCTAGCCAAAGTTCCACCGTTTGTGCCTTGTTAACTATACCACAAAGTATATATTTATGTTTGAAAGTTATGCCGACGAGAAAGAGGGGTCAGGCCGGGGCTTAGCCCTGACCCGTGGACGTATTACAACACATATGACCCACATTTTACTGGCCCGAATGTTTGGCGCGCGTGTGCATTCGTTTATATATTATATTGTATTGCAATACATTGCAATTGCAATGTATTTGTTATATATGTTATGTGCGCACGGGGTTTGGAACTTTAACCTTTGGTTAATCCATGTATATAACCCATGGTTTGACCGCTGTATTAACCGCGTGGGAGTTATATGGTTTTAAAACGGGTTTAACCACTTTGTAACCAAACGCGTGGTCCTATGGCCATATGCCCGCGTGCCGAGGCGGTTAGGGGCTGGAGGCGCCTTAACCATCCTACGGTTTGCACCATTGGCACGGTTGCACCCGGTGCCAAGTTTTTACGCTAAAATGAGCGTGTGAGCCAGGTTTGGAGAACAAGGGTGCGATTTGTAGAACCAGAGACAACAAAGTTGAAGAGGGAGACTTCAAGAAGGCTAACTTCTTCATTTTTCGACCGATTGAGGTGCCGAAAGAGCCCAAACAGGGGTTTTGGGACACTGCGGAGCCATTGGAGCAGTCGGTTTGTCATTTTGAGCATTGTAAGGCATGTTTTTGAGAACTTTGAGAAATTTAATAATAATGATCCGTTGGAAGCTGGACCAGGAGATGTAGCCCGGAGAGGGGTGAACTCCTTTAGCAAGTTGCTGTGTTTATGTGCTTATGTTCAATCTTTATACTGTTGTCTATGTGTACTTTGCATAATTAATCCTTAATTTATGTGTTGCAAATTGATCCTGTTGCTTTAAACACATAACAATTAACTTGCAAGAAGTTTTCAAGTTTTTCAAGTCTTCTTCAATTTTAGATCAAGTTGGTATCAGAGCACTGGTTTTGAAGACTTGATTGTTTGCAAGTTTTGTTTCTGATGCTCACAAGGTTGAAACTCACACGAGGAGAAGGTCAACGTGTGGAGAAAATTTCTTATCCGACGAGGAGGAAGCAGTTTCATTCACCGCAAGTTGCAGAGAGACATTCACCAAGCATGGCACATGCAGAAGATGATGAACGTGTTCCAGATGAAGAAGCAGACTTCAGGAAGACTATCATACAGATGAGAGATATGATTAAAGTCATAATGGAACGAACCATGATGTCGCAGGGTGAAGGCTCTAACCCTTCAATGCATAAGGGAGGCGGTGGTCACAAGACTCCAGGTAGAGATGGAGGGGATGGTGCTTCTCCACCACCCTCTCCTCCTCCATCATCATCATCATCATCATCTTCTTCTTCTTCTTCAAGTTCGAAACATCTTCCCAATGGGCATGGTAAAACTCC
>JASDQU010257055.1:0-15661 GCA_032191745.1 Picea mariana
AGCCCCCCTTCTCTCTCTCTCTCTCCCAATATATCTCCCATATCTCTCTCATACATATACCTCTCTATCCCCCTCACTTTGTATCCCACTTTCTCTCTCTCCCCCACTCTTCGCCCCTTTCTCTCTTTACCTCTGTCTACCCCGTGTCACTCCTTCTCCTCCCGTTCCTCTTACTCCCCCTCTCTCTCTATCTACCCCCTATATTTCTCTCCCTCTCCCTCCCTATCACATACTCAAACACTCATTTTCTATTCCCCCTTTCTTTCTTTCTCTCCCCCTATTGGGTGCAGGTCAATTTTGAAGAAGGGTCCAATTTTGGAAAGTAAACCTTAAATTAGAAAAAGACATATGGAAGGAAAAGAAGCATGTGTGAGGGAAATCCACATGCAATGGAGGAAAGCATGAAATGTGCACACACAGGAAAACCTAACCATATTAGGGTTAGTGTATTTTTAAGATATTTTAATGATTGATAAGCCAAAAATAAGTATAAATAAGTACTTAGGAGGTCTAGGTTGGGGTTCTAGAATGTTAGATAATATCGATTTTCTTGTCTATGATAACTATTGTAAGATATGAAACCATTTTTGTAAGTTTTTGAGTTGTAGGAGGGTCAATTAGCTATATCTTGAGGGTTAGATCATAGACTGAGGATCCTAGTGCGATCTAGCAAGACTCATAGAGGATCATGGAACCAGTTTTGTAACTGCATCATCGGGATTGTAGTGCGCGTGGCGCCATCTATTACAGAAATATAAATAAAAGAGCATAAGAATCCAAATATTTGTCGACGTATCCCAGGAGGGGGTGAAACATGGTAACACCCATGGTATGTGTTGTGATTGATTGCATGTTTACCTTTTGGAAGTAGTTACATGATGAATGGATGAATGGATAAGTTAGTGAGCTCTGTTATATGTTGGATCTATTAGAATGCATGAATAGACTTAACAAATGAATGGATATTAAGAATAATAGAAATAATAACCAGATCAAGACCTAAGAATATGACTTTCAATCCCATATCCCCGCTCTTTCCTATAATGCAAGCATCTAACCTTTGTAGTCACCCATAGGACTATCACGGGTGAGACTATGTAGTACATTCTATGTGTTCTGTTGCCTTATGGTTTACCGGGAGGGCCATTAATTTTAGAGGGTTTTGTTGGAAACCTGTTCATATATAAAACTGGGTCAACCTAAGAGTAGGAAGAGAGAGTAATAACCAACAAATGGTTTTGTTTCCAGCTAGAACTACATGGGATTGAGTGAGTGGGATCCATGAAAGAATCAAATAGAAAATGAACTTATAGATGGGAATGTTTAGACAATGGAATCCAAAGAGGGCGAAGATTGAAATCTAATTGAAAACAAAGGAGCTTGAGTTCACACAGAAATATAACAAAAACCCTAAGTTAACACCGTGCAAATACCTGGACAAGTACGTGTTTAGCGACCTGCATGAGGTCATTTTCTGTGATTTCCATCATGTGTTGTAGGAGTGGCTATTGAGGATGAAAGACAACCACCCTACAAATTGAATAAGATAACTCGAGTGGAATCCCATGGATATCACACAGTTACAACAAGTTAACAATAAATTCATGCGCGAAGTAGATTTCTGGTTAGACAATATTGTTGCAGGGCTTATTACAAAATTTGGAGTAGATACGGTGAAGTCTTACTGCGCAATAGAGCAATAGTTTATGAGAGGAACTAGAGGTAGGCATATCATATCTGTATATACTTCAATCAATATATTACTATATAACAAATGTGTGATGACTATGGAATTAAACAACTAAACTTCCATGCGTGCATGGGGGAAGGGGGAAAGCACTGACAAGAGGTGGAGAAATGGAGGAAGAAATGGATAAGGGAAAGAAGGAGGAGGTCATGGACCCAATCATGATGGAATAATATTAGATAAAGTAGATCATGGAAGCAATGGGAAAAATGCACAGTGGAGTACCCTACCAATATAAGATGAATAATAAGAAGAGAGCCATAGAAGATAGAGAGGGATTGGCAAGTGATCAAGAAGAGGTAGAGGATCTTTGGGCTATGGAGAATATTGAGGAAATATTACCCACAATATATGAAAGGAGAAAAAAGGTCCAAGGGCAGGAATAGAAGGCATAACTCCTATCCATGTCAGTGTTAGTGTGGAACCCATAACCCCTGTGCAACTCATACACTAGAAAGAACACCACCCTTTAGACAACTGAATTTTAGTGGAAGAAAGACAACGAGAAGTGCATCCAATCAAGGAACAACAACTGGAGGAGCCAGTTCAGGAAGTAGTAGTTAAATATATGCGCCACACTGAGGTATTATCTCATCGCAATTTAATATAGAAGGACATGATCCCACCATATGGTTGCCAGAGTTCAAGGGGGAGGCATCAAAGGATCCTGAAAAGAACTTGTTTATCTGTGAGAAGATTTGGGAAGAAAAGTAGATCACATATGAGGATACAACACTTGCGCATTTAGATGTCACGTTAAGAGATTGCATGTTGGATTGGTACATGAGTCTAGCTGTAAACAATCCACCAGGAAAAACACAGACTATTGCAGATGTGAAGAAGTTGTTGTTAAATGAATTTTAGAAGCCCAGTTCAGAAGATCAATACATGAATGAGATGACTAACATCGAACATAAATCAGGTGATTCTATTTGGGATATTGATCATAGGTTCAAACGATTGAAGGGTAAGTTGAAATATGTCATGACTGACATGCAACATAGACATCTCTTTGTGAATTCACTGCTACCACATAGGAAATACCCTTTTAGGAAACACAAGTTTCAAACTTAGGAAGAGGCTTTGTAGGAAGTCTTACAACTGGAAGAGAACCAGTATCATAAGATAGAATCAACAGTAGAATATCTAAAGAGGATCTGAAGAACCTCACATTTCAACTGAACCACAATAAGAGCAAAGAGAAAAGAGAAGTTGTTTGGTGTACTACATGTAGGATAGAAGGACACCACAAGAATGACTTCCCAAATTTTGCGTAGTATATGGAAACAGGGCTACCAAACCCATTTCCAATAGGAGGACCATGGTGTGATATCTGTAAAACACATGGGAATGACCCATATCATTTTCCAATGATGCAAAAGTACTAGACAATACCCAATTATTCATACTGCAAATTTTACAAATCAGTGGGTCATGATGAAAAGGATTGTAGGACAATGGACTAGATGAGGGAAATAAATCTAGATACTTATAGGGTGCAAGAATATATTATGATAGGGACAATTCACCACAATTCAACCAGGTTCCACCTCCATATAATAATGTGGAGCAACTGAAAAACACTGTGCAACCGTAGTATAACATTGCACAACCATAGTATAACCCCACACAGTATAATCAGGTGCCTTAGTACAACACACCATGAGGATATAGAGGTGGATACAAAGGTGGAGGACGAGGTAGAGGAGGATTTGGAAGAGGTAGAGGCACAGTAGTGTGACACAACTTCCAACATACAAGACATTATGCAAGGGAATTTCCACTTCTAGTTTCAACATGTATGTATTGTCACGTAGCAGACCATGATACATAGGAATCCCCAACACTTTTGGAGAAGATTCAAGAAAAAAGGAACCATAAAAATCAGAATGTTCAGTGGAGTTCTCCAGAAGTCAGGGATGATGAAATAAATATCAACATAGTTACGTACGGAGGATCTAAGATAGGAGCTGACACAGTAAGATAAGAACTAGCGCAACACAAGTGGGTGAAGAAGAATATTGAATTACATAAACAGTTCAGTGTAGGGAAAGAAAAATAAATATTCAAGGAGGAGAGACGAGATTTCCTCAAGCAAGATGTTGCATCTACATCAACCACGCAACATAATCAAAATGTACCAATGTACAAAATGCGCTTATCTATGGATCACACCAGCGAAGTACCACCTATAGTGCAAGTAAGTACCATAACAACCTTTATGCAATACTTTGTTAAACTACTGAATGATCCATCATCTGTTAAAATCCTACAAAATATGTTAGAAATATGTAACACATAGGAAGAGAGGAATTTAGAACAGAAAAAAGTCAATCACCGCCATACGAGAAGGAGGACAAGCAGAGAATTCAGACTAAATGACAACATTATATATTTCAATATGGGGGATATCATACTGGATTCAGGCTCCGAGGTCAACATTTTACCTAAGAAGACATGGAAATGTATGAGAGAACCCACACTGGGCTATTCACCTGTCCAGTTGAAGCTAGCAACCCAACACAAAGTTCTACCAATTGGAAGTCTAAAAGGTTTGACAGTAGATCTGGATGGAGTGCGAACTAAGGAAGACTTTGAAGTGATAGAAATAGTGGATGGCACAACACCTTATCCAACATTGCTTGGGTTGGATTGGTAATTTGATAACCAAGTCATAATCAACTTGAATACAAGGAATATGACATTTGAATCAGGAGAATACAAACTCATTGCACCATTAGACCCATAAGAAGGAGAAAGGTTTGTAGATCCCACTTTCTTAGATATGGAGGAAATCAACCAGTTATACAAAACCACCATGTGAGAAGAAGATTATGTCAACCCAACTGCAAATGGTATACTTAGTTGGAGGAGAATCATATCATGTGTGTCAGAATCAGATACAGATATATATAATTGACAACGGAGATTACATGAAGTTTCTACAAGAAGGTGCACATGAATATACTACACAATAAGATGGGTGGGTACCGAGATAAGAGAACCTCCCATTTTTCATGGCATAAATGACTTAGAATATTTCCTAAAAATATATGAAGATGAAGTGTTATAGAACCAGAGGCTCTTAGCCCTAGACATGGCACTCAAGGAAACACATGCAAGATGGTGGGGTGCACAGAAAGAAACAGTTAAGGATTAATACCAATGTAAGCGACTATTGCGAATTAGATTCAGAGCAGAGAAGGGAAGAAATGAGATGCAGAGAGATGATGGATAGGGGACACCAGCATAACATTTGGATAAATGTAGAACACTATGGAGGAGGATACCACCATAGGAATGGCATTATCAATTCATCCACACATTGGAAGGAATTCCAGAAAACTAATATGTAGACCAGGAACTGCGTAGAGGCACTGCAAAATGGACAACATTACAACATAATTTTATAGTAGCCTTCTCATTTGAACATGAGAACCCCAACATGGATTCAACACTCAAAATGATAAGAGGGGAAATATTTATTGATTAACCATAGGTTGGAATCATGACATAATACCAATAACAAAACAAGAAAATAGTCAAAGAACTATTGCCATCCTATCATGTGGAAGAAGAAGGACCAGAGGAAGATGACTCGTGCAATATTCATATTACATAAATTGAAGGGGAAAGAGAGGTAGAAGGTACATGTTTGGAATCAAAATTATTTAATGTACCTATCAAGGTAAATAGAGTCAACATTGGGACAATTGAGAATCCCAAAATGGCCAACATTGGAGACTACTAGGATGAAAAAATAGTAGAAAGGATAATAGAGTTACTGTGTGAGTACAATGACCTGTTCTAAACAACCTTTACATATATGAAAGGAATACAGGGAAGCTACGATATATGAATATACCTCTCAAACATGATGCTAGATCTATCAGACCGGGACCATATAGACTAAATCCAATATATAAGTAGGAATTCAAAGCAGACATTGACAGAATGTTGGAAGATGGTATCATAGAACCAATGGATGAATCTTAATGGATAAGCCCTATGGTAGTTCAAGAGAATAAAAAGGGGGGATAAGGATTTGTGTAGATCTCATGAAATTGAATGATGTGTGCCTACATGACCTCTTCCCTACACCTTTCACAGATGAAGTCCTAGAGAATGTGGGAGATTAGGAATCATATTCATTTACAGATTGATTCTCATGCTACCATAGGATCAATATAGCCCCAAAAGACATGTATAAGACTACTTTTTCCCCATAATGGGTATCCTACCATTACACCATCATGCCTTCTAGGATGAAGAATGCACCAGCCATATTTTCAAAGGTAGTAATAGCTTCTTTGAAGGAGTTCATACATCAGTTTTTAGAAGTGTATCTGGATGAATGGACATATAGTTTATTAAAATATCATGTGGAAGTATTAAGGATAATGTTGGAAAGATGCAGTTAGTGTCAGATATCATTGAATATCAAGAAGTGCATTTTTGGGACACCTTTGAAATATTGTTGGGACATATAGTTTGTAAACAAGGGTTATTGGTGGATCCTGCTAATATTGCATTAATTGTTAATTGACCACCACCAAAATCAGTGTGCCAATTGAGTGAAACATTGGGACATACAATCTACTATAGAAAATTTATAAAAGGATATGTGCAGATCACTGCTCCAATGGAAAAAGTGTTAAAGAAGGATACTAAATTTTAGTGTAATGAGGACTGCCAACAAGGTTTGGACAACTTGAAAGAAAAGATGGTCACAACACCTATTATAGTATTCCCATATTGGGAAAATACTTTTCGTGTGCATGTAGATGCATCAACTATAGCACTTGGATCAATTCTAGTGCATCCAGGACTAAGAGATTTGGACCACCCTATAACATTTGCAAGCAGAAAAATGTCAGAATCAGTGCAGAACTACAATACTATAGAAAGAGAAGGCCTAGCTATGATCTATGCACTTTATAATTTGAAACATTCCTTACTAGGAAAACACTTTAATATGTTCATAGATCATTCAACCCTCAAATACCTAGTCAACAAGCCAATATTGGGGGGTAGGATCTGTAGATGGCTATTACTATTTCAAGAATTTGATTTTGAAGTGATATTCAAACCAGGGAAGCTAAATGGAGGACCTAATCATGTGTTGAGGGTCACTAATGGAGAGGAACCTACCAATTTGGAAGAAAACTTCCCTGATGCGTAGTTATTTTCAGTCCAAATAGATGACGAATATTTTGCTGACATCATTGAATACTTGAGTACAGGGACTGCACCACAAGAGTTTAACATTGCGCAGAAGAAACATCTAGTATTCATAACTGTAGAATATCAATTGATTGTAGGACACTTATACAAAATGGTCACAGACAACATTTTGAGAAGATGTGTACTAGAACATGAAAGGCCTAGAATTTTGGCATAAACTCACAAGGGAATAGCTAGAGGACACTATGCAGGAAAATATACTGCACAAAAGGTATTGTGCACATGATCCAGGTGGATATCGGTGGGCACCCACCTTTTCCAACTGGCTCAAAACAATTTTTCTGGCAATTTTGACAATTTACTATTTTTAGCAGGTTTTAACTTCCAAGGCCATTTTGAGGGCCTAAATGAAGGTTTTTCTTGATAAAGGTTATCATTGATATTTGAAGGCATTATTGAGCCCTTAAAATTAATCTCCTCGATGATACCTTTCCAACGAGCTATCATACACCTAAAACAGAGATCGTATGAAAAACTTACGACCCCGGGAAGTTGATGTACTAACTTACCCAAACGGGGCCCACATGACTTTTGGCGCTTCATCTCCTAGGGTTAGGTTTTTGGATGTCTAGGGTTTTTGGCACTCATTTTTATTGTAAAAATACCTTCAGAGCCTCATTGTAATCATATCTTGTGAATGTGAGTAGCTGTCACATCTCTTCTCAGAGATAAGCTGCCACCATTCTAGCGAGTCTTTCACTCTGTATTTTTACAGTCTCTGTGCATTTCTTTCATTAATAGAAATCGTGTATTACTGTATCTCTATGTTTATGGTTGCATCTCTGATACATTTTTGTTATATTATTGAATATCTACGATATCTCTGTGCATTTCTTTATTATATCTCCGATCTCATTTTGTGCCGAAAATAGTCTGGATCAGTGGTATCAGAGCAGGCTGCTCTTGATCATTTTTTCAGTGCATGTCCCCGACGAGTTCCTATTATAGAAAGTTGGGTCTCAAGATTGTATCTCTTCAAGACAATCACTCTCACACACCCAAGAAACCCTCAATGGAGGAAGAAAAGAAAAACGACGGAGCAGACGATCCTATCAATCTGTTGCTTGAGCAAGCTCTCACACGACAAAGGGATGAAATGATGGACAATTTTTTCCACATCCTTAAATACCTGTTGATAGAATTAGTCACATCTTCATCAATCAACCACTTTGGAGGCACCTCGCCTTTCAAGGTGCAAGTTAATTTTGATATTCCTGTATTTGAAGGACAGATAGATGTAGAAGCTCTAGAAAAATGGTTAACTCTGCTAGAAGGTTATTTCTCTGTTCACAATTTTTTCGACAAAGAAAAGATCACCTTCACACTCCTTAAATCTCTCCCTCATGTCAAACATTGGTGGGAAACTTACTGGGAGAAAAGTTCCACAGAGGAGTCTGGAATATATGGGGTCGATCCCACTTGGGATTTTTGTGTGGATGCAGTAAAAGAACAGTATTACCCTGTAGGCAACTATGAGAACTAGTACATGAGATGGACCACACTGTGGCAAGAGAGGGGCGAAGAAGTTCTGGAGTTCACCAATACCTTCCATACCTTGCACACCAAGCTGGGTATCAAAGACTCCGAGCGACATTTGGTTCTGAAATACTGTGGGGCTCTACACAGATACATCCAGACTGAAATGGATTTTTTGGACATCTCATCACTTGGTGCTGCTTATCGATATCATGTTAAAATTGAGAAAAAATTTAAGCACCAGAACAAATGGGAGTTTGGGTCTGCAAATACGCAACAACCTAAGTATGACAAAGACGACCCTAACAAATAGTCTCCCGAAAACTAGTCCAAGACAGAGGAAAAGAAGGGTCACCGGAAGACAAAAAAGGACACCGAAAAATGGTGTGATTTCCACAAAATCCCTTGGCACAACAACGATGAATGTTGCTCAAAATAGTCATTGGTGGCCGAGATCAAAGACAAGGAGTCAAACCCTGATTCAGAATATGATTATGAAAATACTAGTAAAGGACAGATCATTGACATAGACCCCACTGCTATTGTCGCGATTGCAGCAATTCAACCTGAAGAACCAACAGATCTTGAAGAGGGGGAGCACCTTTTTCATTCATAGATTTGGGTGAAGGGGACCCCACTACATTTTATTGTTGATAGCAGAAACCAGAAAACCTCATCTCAACAAAGGTCGTCAAATAGTTGGGATTGTCAACAACACCACACCCGCAACCATACAACATCGGGTGGCTTCGCCAAGGACGAAATCTTTGTGTCAACCAGAAGTATCAATTGTCATACGGTATCCAACCCTTCAAGGATGAGGTATTATGTGATGTTTCCCCATTGGATGTCTGTGATGTTCTCTTGGGCCAACCATATATGTGGAAGTGCCATGTTGTTTATGAGTCTTGACCCCGTAGTGTCATTGTTACTTTGGGGGGTCATCTCTATAGAATACTAGAGATAGTTCTGAATACTGTTCCACCAAAACAGTTCCACAAGGTAGTATCTCATACTGCAAAATTCAACTTCTTCACAATCTGTTAAAAAGGGGAATAGAAGGACATTGGAACCACTACAACCTCGCCCCGAGCACCTTTTATCCAATAGAAGCAGGTCGACGAGGTTGTAGCAAAGCAAAAAGATTCCTTCTGCACACCATCCTCTCATGTATCCTGACTTTTTGAACATCCTCAGCTTCAACAGGTTCATGACAGACTTCCACAAACTAAGCAGCGCGACGTCTCCAACAATACAAGCAGCTCACCGAGATGTAGATCTAGCAAACACTTTTCCCTCTCCCCTGGAAACTCAACACAATGGAGACCATTGCTTCCTAAGGAGGGAGGATTGATTGAGGTGGATATCAGTGGCCACCTACCTTTTCCTACTGGCTCAAAACAATTTTATGTCAATTTTGGCAATTTACTATTTTTAGCAAGTTTTAACTTTCGGGGCCATTTTGAGGGCCTAAATGAAGGTTTTTCGACATAGAGGTTCTCAATTATATCCAAATTTATGATTGATCCCCCAAAATGAATCTCCTCGACGATACCTTTCCAACGAGCTATCATATGCCTAAAATGAAGATCGTATGCAAAAGTTACGACCCTAGGAAGTTGATGCACTAACCCAAACGGGGCCCACATGAATTTTGGCGCTTCATCTCCTAGGGTTAGGTTTTTGGATGTCTAGGGTTTTTGGCATTCATGTTTATTGTAAAAAGGCCTACAGAGCCTCATTTTAATCATCTTATTGCGAATGCGAGTAGCCGTCACATCTCTTCTCAGAGATAAGTTGCCACTATTCTAGCGAGTCTTTCACTCTGTATTTTTACTGTCTCTGTACATTTCTTTCATTAATAGAAATCATGTATTACTGTATATCTGTGTTTATGGTTGCATCTCTGATACATTTCAGTTATATTATTGAATATCTGTGATATCTCTGTGCATTTCTTTATTATATCTCCGATCTCATTTCATGCCGAAAATAATCCAGATCAGCACAGGCCTATGGTGGCCAACAATTCACTGAGATGCTAAGGAATGTTTCTAGAGATGTGATGTATGTCAAAGGGTTGTTAAACCTAATAGAAGAGATGAGATGCCCCTAAGACCACAATTAAATTTGAAGGTATTTGAAAAATGGGAAATAGACTTTATGGGACCAATCAATCCACCAACAAGAAGGTTAGGAGCCAGATATATCATTATTGCAACAAAAAATTTAACAAGATGGGAAGAAGCAACACCAGTCAAACACTTCAGTGTAGAGATAGCAACACACTTCTTTCTTGAGAAAGTGATCACTATATTTGTATGTCCAAGGATTCTGATGAGTGACCAAAGTACTCACTTGATCAATAATACTATCAAGGCTATGACTGAGGAGTTTTAAGTCTATCATCAGAAGAGTACACCATACCATCCTCAAGCAAATGGAACAATAGAATCATTCAATAAGATCTTGGAGAATGATCTGAAAAATATCTACAATTTTAACATGGATGATTGGGAATTGAAAATACCAGTAGTATTATGGGCATAAAGGACTACATGTAAGAATCTGACATGACATAGACCATTAATTAGATTGGTGTATGGGAAGGAAACAATAGTACCATTAGAATTTATGGTACTTAGTCTATGTGTAGCAACAATTACCAACATGACAGAAAGAGGTGCAGTAAAGGAAAGGATAAATAAACTAATGGAGATGGAATAGAATAGGATTCTGACAGGATTTCACAAAGAAGTACAGAAAGTAAGAGACAAATCTTGGCATGATAGAAATATCAAGAGGAAGAGTTTCAAGGAGGGAGACCTAGTATTTCTCTATGACAGTAAATATTTTTAACATCCTGGAAAATTCATAATGCATTGGATGGGGCCATATGAAGTGAACATTGTCATATATGGGGGATATGTACAATTAAAAGACTTGGGAGGCACAACGATGAAAGGAATGATCAATGGGATTCAACTTAAACTGTATAGTGACAATTGACCTCCTAGCACTTAAAAGTTACAATGCAGTAAGAACAACATGTACATATTGTATTATAGGAGAAGCTAGGACATAAAAATGACAAAAAATATATAAAAAGGAGAAAAAGAAGGAAAAAGAAATACAAATATAGAAAACAGAGAAAATACAAAAACAATGGGGAAAAGTATCGTGCAGTAATTACCGCGACAAACATCAGAAGACTATGCATAGTGAAATGTAAACTTGGCACAAATGCATGCATAAAGTAAAAGTGAACATAACCTGGTATATAAAAGGCGAAAAAGAATAGAGTTATTCAACACTTAGCAAATTTTGAGATTAGAGTGAGAAAGAGAACTCGTGCCCTAGTTTTCAATCACCAAAGTAGTAAGCCAAGGTCGCAATAGTTACAAAGGATGACTCCACCGAAGTTTGGGTCACCGTGCCAGTTTATCAGGGTCACCCGACAAGGCCAAAGATGCAAAGAGAGGATGAAATAGCCTGAGAATATAGTCAAGCTTGAGGACGTGACCACATCAGACCAATAATTAATTAGCCCGATATAGTTCAAGGAATAGCTCCCTACATCACATAAAGGAGAGATAGGGAAGATCTCTGAGGCTAGAAACGGGGGTTCAAACCATAACCTTGAGATGCTGGCGAGATCGGATGACACAGTGGGACTGCGACATTCCTAGGAAAAAGATGAAGTATTGGTTGAAGACATCACCTATTGACCATAGTCAGTTGGGGAAGAAGAGGGAACAAAAGCATCAGAGGCAGGCACGTATATTGCAAGGAAGAAAAGAAAGACCACTGAAAATATGGAAATTACCCTTCCATTCCTTCCAGATACAATCCCCACTATTGATGACATGTTGGGGGAGGTACCGAAGTTGAGGTACACAGACCATGACATGTACAATTTGACCAAATTTCCAGAATTGGCCAAAGAAAAGTATCTAATCAACATAGGGGATATTGGGCCCCTAGGAAGGCCAGTGCTAGAGCCTGCATAGTGGATTAAGGGGTTGTATAACTCATGTATAATGACCCTCTTAGACATACAACATTTTTGGCGTGGTAAGAATTTTGGTCTGTGTGTCAAGAAGTTGGTCACCTGGATCCATGGAGGAATTCTTTGGATGGAAATACCATCACAGATCGACGTGGAATTAATTTCCCAAATAATAGGATTTCCTACAGTCGGTGCATTGTTAGAAGAAATCTTGGAAAACAAAGCGCATGAGAAAGAAATGGCGGAATAAGTGAAGAAGCAGTTCGGAACGAACAGGGGGAATAGAGGCATCATTATCAAATAAATCAACGACGATGCCAAAAGATTCACCAGTAAGCTAATGGCATGCAAGATGCTAATTAAATGTTGTAGTGAGGAAGTGCCAACAATAGTGATCGAAGTACCAGGGTAGTGTGCAAAGGGCATAGAGTTCAGCTAGGCGTCATACCTGCTAAACCAATTCTTTATTTACTGTCGCGATGCGCAGGACAATGGAACTGAGTTCCATTACTCCTGGTTAATGATATTGATAGATCTGGCAAGGTGGCAGGAGCCTAAGTCTTGATCATTCTTGGACAGGGTAGGGAAGTGCTACGCAGCTAGATATGAGTCTCTCTGGCATGCGAAGGATAACAATATGTAGCAGGAAAATAACACTGTGTTTTCCATGCTACTAGAAGAAATCCATTAGCGCACAAAAAATGTATGGTGCATACCTATGGAGGTTGCATAGAAAATAGAGGGGATAGTTGAATTCAAGGCATCCCGACATCATCTATGGATCCAAGCCATGAGGGATCCCAAAATGGAATGGCTCAAGATACAATATTGTGTCACTAGAGAAGAGGTGGAGTGGTTTATCAAGGAATGGCCTACGCAGTGGCAGTCACCTACGAGGATAGGCATGACATAGTCGTCCAAGCCCAAGGAAAAGGTTGACACAACCTCATCAACAAGGACAAGTAGCCTAATGGATAACAGTCAAACAACTACAACACGAACCATACCAAGTGGGAGAAGAGCGGTACCAAAAATGTTGAGGACAACGCCCACAATAGTAAAAACAATTGTCGGGCAAAGACGAGACAAAGGAGACCATACAGGATCAAGTGGAAGGAGGCCAAGAAAAATGACAGAGGCACCACCCTCAAAAATGGCAAGGAATCCTATGTAAGGAAAATATGCACACAAAAAGAGGAAGTATGGAATAGAGAACCCTAACATCACCCTCACATGGGATGATATAGATATTTTCATAGATGAGGTCCAAGATAGGAGTGAGGAAGTGGTTACAACAACAGAGGCACAGAGAGATCATATTATGGCTAAGCTGCTAGAGGTTCACACAAAGATCTAGCATCTACAAAACTGGGCCGAGTCATAGGCCACTGCACAACCACAGGACGAGACATAGAGGCCACTTGCGCAGGGAGAAGGTGAGGATACCATTCAATTCGTTGTCTAAGGTAGGTATACATTCACGATAACACGTCAAATGATCATATGCAATTAGGAGATGGTGAAAAAACCCATATAAGAGGTGGAACAAGTAGAGTTGGTGATGGCGCAGATCCCCACAAAGGCATTATATGGGCTACAAGCTAGTGTCATGCAGGAAGTACACTCTATGTCTCGCATAGATGCCACAAATATAGAGGTGGGAAGAGGGGTTGCAGAGATTATCTAGATCACATGCGACCAATTGACTCTCGAAAAGGAGGAGGAGAAGGAATGCACAAATAGGATAGAGCATGGATTGACAACGACATATAGCCAAATCCCCAATGGAGCGTAGGAAGCAGAGAGAATCATAGAGGATAATATTAACCTCATCACACAGACAATTGACCAGTACAAGAACGATATCGAGGAGATAAAAGAGAAGCTCAATCCCATGACCCCTCATGAGGTCTGAGAGAATAGGAAAGGAGAAGATGCAATCCAACTTGAATAAATGGAGAAACAATTCAACACAAAAACAATATTGTTTGACAAAGAAATGCATCTTTGTACAGTGTTAGAGGAGGATGAGTAGGTACAACAGTGGGAATAGGAGGAAGAAATAATAAGCGCAAAAAATCCAGGACCTAAAGAAGAGGAAAAAGACAATGAACATAATCGATCTTTTGAAAGGAACGCAGGATATGAAGAAGTTGTAGGTAGAGTTAAGAGAAACACAAATGTAGAAGCAGGAAAGACAGGCGCAGATGGAACCTCTTCAACAACAAGAAGCATAGATGATCACACAATTGGAGGAGGATAATAATAAAATGGCACGCAAACACAGGTAGAGTACACAACCATTATTCAAGAGGATATCACAACCAAATCATTGGAAGCGCTCATAGAGAAGGCCACGTAGGTCCAGGCAAGAGAAAGGGAACTTGCAAACAAGTTCCAGATCCTAGTAGAGGATTTCGAGGGAGCATGCATTGCCTAAGTGGCTCGGTATGAGCCACATGTTAGTGTTGGGGGCCTATTGGGTGCAGGCCGATTTTGAGGAAGAATCCAATTTTGGGAAGTAAATATTAAATTAGAAAAAGATAGTAGCAAGGAAAATCAACACGTGTGAGGGAAAGCCACATGCAAAGGAGGAAATCATGCAAGGCAGGCATGCAGGAAAACCTAACCACATTAGGGTTAGGGTATTTATAAGAGATTGTAATGGTTGATATGCCAAAAATAATTATAAATAAGTACCTAGGAGGTCTAGGTAGGGGTTCTAGAATGTTAGAGAATACCATTTTTCTTGGCTAGGATAACTACTATAAGATCTGGTACCATTTTTGTAAGTCGTTGAGTTGTAGGATGGTCAAGTATATAGATTGTGTGGGTTAGATCGTAGGATGAGGATCTTGGTGCGATCTAGTCGATGTCATAGAGGATTATGGAATCGGTTTTGTAACTGCATGATCGATATTGTAGTGTGCACAACGACATCTATTACAAAAATCTAAATAAAAGAGCATAAGAAGCCAAATCTTTGTGGACGTAGCCCAGGAGGGGGTGAACCATGATAACACCTATCTTATGTGTTGTGATTGATTGCATGTTTACCTTCTGTAAGTAGTTAGATGATGAATGTATGAATGGATAAGTCAGTGAGCTCCGTTATATGTTGGATCTATTAGAATGCATGCATAGACTTAAAAAATGAATAAATATTAAGAATAATAGAAAGAATA